>MUZK01004439.1:0-48958 GCA_003013055.1 Juglanconis sp. DMW523 | reverse complement strand
ATCCTCACATCAAGAGGCTCGGCCTTGCCTCCACTATATCACCCTCACCTTGCGCGACCATGAAATCAGGTTGCCCGCAGCCAGGGACCCTCGAACCGCAGCAGAAATGGCGCTAGATTGGACGAGTCCTGGCCCGGCTGAGAAGGCCGTCACGGCCGGGTTCATCCAGTCCGACGAGGCTCGAGAAATTCGCCAGATATTTCCTAACCCACTACCCTACGACGAAGAGCAGGGCCAGTTCATTCCTGTCAGACCAGTGACACAAAGGTAGGCTCTTGTGTCGGTCGTCCCCTGAACCAACGAGAAATTGACAAACCTCCGTAGACAAGTCCAGATATCGCTGGCGGCGTTGGAGGCAGCCTTGCCCGCAGTGCTTGGTCTGCAGACGCCTGTTATAACGACATGCGAGGGATGGGAAAAACTCACGCACCAGGTCCTCACCGCTGAGAAAGACTATGCTGAGCAAGGGAAAGACACATGGCATCGGATCTGGTATGGACTTGGTACCACGTCCGAGGCTGTAGATACTTGGATCCAACTGATACCGAATGAATACGGACTGGCCGTAGTAAAGACGGGGGTTGCTGTGATCTTCAGGGTGCGCGTCCCTTCTCACGCAAAAAAGCAGCTCAGTGACGGCTAACAGGACTTTCCATAGCTGGCGGCAAAATCGGTGGAGAAGAAGAAAAGGATCTCTCAAGCCTTTGAGGAGATTCAGAAAGCCATGGCCTCGGCGAATCCCCTGAAAGGGAGCTTTCGATCTCATCCAGACGTTGCCGCGGCTTTGGACGAGCTATATCAAGCCATTGTTGATTCGGTGAACGACATGATTGTTCTCACTGCGAAAGAAGAGCACTTTTGTAAGTTGATCTGGTCCATCTACCACCATTCTGGTTTGCTGAGTCGGGCACGCTTCACCAGGGCGGTCAGTGAAGAAGAAGCTCACCCAGAGGACAAAACGGCGCGATGTCGACTCCATCCTGCAACTCATGTCAGAGAAGACGCAGGGGTTCAAGACCGCCCTGGACACAGCTCGAGATCAGTCAATAGAAGCTATAGATAGGACGACCAAGTACACGGCCATGGAGACGACCTACGTGCGTCATGGACTTAGCAACCTTGACAGCCAAGTCGACTTGCAAAGGGGCGAGATCCGCGATGTCAGCCAGAAGATGGACAGAATCCCAGCCATGCTCGAGGGTCTATTGAACAAGAAACAGGCACGTGCCGAGGCCCACTCAGCCAATGCCTCCAACGAACCGTCAGCGGAATGGGAGGCTCGGATACTGAATAAGTTCATGGACATTTTGGTGTCATACGAGAGTATGTTCTGGCTACCTAGGTACCTACAAGACGACTTAGTTCCCCTTGCTAACCATGACAATCTCAGAGGATGCTCACATCCAAGCCCTCACCGGACGCGAACCGAGGAATCCTCCAAGACGCAGACGAGGCGCGGTGATCAACGAAGAGCAATTCTGTGAAGCCATCGCCGATCCTCCCATCGGCGAGGACGACATACCCGACATCGAGGGGTTTGCCGCCCAGCCAGACAACGACTGGAACACGATCTCTATGTATCGAGGCGACTTCAATGATCGGACGCAGAGTCGGGTGCAGTCGTTACTCCAGCAAGGTCGCTTCGTAAGCTGGATGAAAGGCTCCGATCCTGACCTCATCCTCGTCCTAGGCGACCTGCCGTCCTCAGGCATGGAGAACATCACGGCCATGTCCGTGCTATGCGCCACCCTGGTCACGAGTCTAATCAACCTTCGACGCGAGGACGTTGTGCTCCATTTCTTCTGCGGCCTGCACGGCAACACGCAAGACCCAAGCCCAGGGCCGACGGGGCTTGTTCGGTCGCTCATCATGCAGGTCTTCACGTACCTCCGACGTGATGGCCTCGTCAGCTTGGACTTTGTCAATGACCGAGCCAATGTCAGAGCTATTGCGAATCAGGACCTGGAGATCCTCTGCCAAACGCTGCAGTCGCTTCTCGACCAGTTCGAGCCTGGCACCCAGGTGTACTGTATTATTGACTCTGTCACGCTCTTCGACAGTGAAGAGTGGTCCTCGGATCTCGAGACAGTCTTGGGATATCTGCAGGAGATTGTGGAGGACAGCAAATTGCCAGCCATCTTCAAGGTGATGCTGACGAGTTCGGCTCTCTGCACCCCAGAGCTGGCGGATCTGGTTACGGCGGAGGACGGATACCCAGATAGAATCTTGAGTCTATCGCCAGATGAATCTACTGTGGATGGAGATATGGGCGAATACGAGATGGAGCTTCATCTTTCGCAGGTGTCTGTGTCATCGCGTCCCGGTGGACACAGGCGGAGGCCAGGTGACTTAGACCGGAGACGGCATTATGAAGATGATGATTATTGACCAACAAATACATAGATACCACTGCTTAGGCCAGATGTAGGAGTTATCCTGTGCCCCAACGAAGACAGAGTTCGACATGACGCGACCGCCTGCGTGGCCAAGTCAAAGACTGGCCTCCGTAGGCAGAACACCGGAATAGATATGATACGTAACGATTTGGAATACTCACGCATGATTTCTTCACTGCTTGGAGGACCTTATACACGGCCTCATCATGGAGACCAGCAATTCTTTAGACCATGGTGACCCGTCCCTCGTCTGCTGGCATGTGCCTCACTAAGCCAAATTGCTTGCACCTTTAGACCGGGCCTGTCAAGGCCGGGGTCGGTACTGTATGGGAGTATGGAATCGATGCCGTGCGGTAATATGCTTCTAGCCCCGAGTACGACGAACTCTCTGACTGAACAAATTCGGAAGGTGAAGTGTTTAGCCCACCTCCACGACGTGGTAAGGTTGACTCGGGATTAACTCACCCCGGATCTCGGCACCAGAGCCTTTTATACCCCGTGGGGAACTCGGAAGATTACGGGACTTCTCCAGATTTACAAAGGACCCAGATCCCTAGGTCTAAGACGAGGCCGACTGCAACAACTTGGACAATGTCAAATGGTCCACGATTTTCTGAGGAGTGAGTAATGGTGAAGCCATTCGGAATTCCGGCCTCGACCCTACTTCCGCCAAGCACCCATCGCTGGGTATTAATAGCCAACCATGACGGTAGAATTCCAAGTCCCCTTCCCCGAAGAGGAATGTCACGGGCTCGGGGTGAATTGTCATCAGGGGCCCCTGGACCAAGATCTGCTTAGCGTTGATCTTGTCTCGGCGTAGATGAGCTTCCTAGGCTGGCAGTCTTGGGAGAGGCTCTCTTGCGAACTACCATTTCTGTATAGCCACCCAGCCCAAGATTTTTACTTGGTGATATCAGAACGGATCCTGGAATGCCTAGGAAACTGAAGTCTCGTTGGCCGGGCTTATGGTGTGAATGGAAAAACCGACAAAGCTGGACGGATGTTCGAGTGATGGTGACGGGGCTGTGAGTTGAGGAGGCCGAGCTTGTTTCCCCGGATCGCGTCCCCGACGGAGTTTTATCTACCTATAGGTACCTAGCTACCTAGGTACCTAGAGAGAGGTAGGTAGTTGGGCCGTGTCCCGCTCCTGTCATCACTACAGAACTCATCTGTGAGGTTATTTTACGAGGGCCTCTATAGACCACGAATGTTCTCTCATATAAGGGAATAGACTTTGGGAGTAGTCGGCACGACGTTTGGCCTTCGAACTTAGACGGTACTTTAATCTACCTACCAGATAGGTAGATAGGTTTCTATCATTGGTGTAGGACGAGGCACGGGTGTTTTAGGTAGTATGCTTACGCAGAAAGCCTCGAGACCGCTGCCACAGACGGTCTGAGTCCGAGATAAGCGGTGATCAGTGTTCGCGTACACTAGGTTAGATACAACTTGTCCCGCTTCCAACCGAGCCCCTCTGGCTTGACCGTCGACAGAGAAAAAGGGACGGCGTCCGGACGCTGCAACCGGCGACCATGTTCCTTCTCTATCATGCTCGGATTGTATATAATATATAGTCCCTCCGTGACCCAGACCATACTGCTGTGATTCTACGACAGGAATACCACAATTGGGAGCCCGAGCACCGAACAACAGCCAACATGGCTAACCTCTCCATCCTTCACCTCACTCTCCTCGGCTGGGCCGGTCTGATAATTGGCGCCGGGGCGCTCTACGTGCGTCCTCAAGACAAGATCTAGACGTTTGGTTCAAGAATCGAGGGCATACTGACACTAATCTTCAGACAATCTGTGTAATTCTTTACCGCCTCTACTTCCACCCTCTCTCCGGCCATCCCGGCCCCCTCCTCGCCAAGATCACGGACCTGCACCAACTCTGGCACTCCTACCGTGGCGATCGACACCTGGAACTGTGGCGGCTACACCAACAATACGGCTCCGTGGTACGCTTCGGGCCCAACTCACTGTCTTTCAACACCGCCTCCTCCCTGAAAGACATCTACGGCTTCAAGTCCAACGTGCGCAAGGCCCAGTTCTACGATGCCTTTGTCCATCCGGCGCCCAACACGCACAACTGCCGGGACAGACAGCTGCACGCGCGCAAGCGGCGGGTGATGGCCCATGCGTTTAGTGATAGCGCCATCAAGGAGATGGAGAGGTACATACTGGCCAATGTGAGGACGTTTTGCGAGGGGATCGGGAGGGGGTTGAGGGTGGGCGAGTCGGAGAAGGGAGGGGGATGGACCAGCCCGAAGTGCATGAGTGATTGGTTCAGTTGGCTGTCGATGGACATCCTAGGGGACTTGTGCTTTGGAAAGGCCTTTCACATGCTGGAGAGGGAGGAGAACCGCTTCGCCATTGATCTGGTCAGTACGGCGGCGCACAGGCACCTCATCGTGAGTCCCCCCCCCCTCCCCTCTCATCCACCTGGCCCTCGGGATATACACCCAGCCTGTGCGCACGCGGTCGAGACTTGAGACTGACAACCGTCTCTTCAGTGCGGCACCATGCCCATCCTCAACACGCTCTCACTCGACCGGCTCCTCTTCCCCAACATCGCCGCCGGCCGCGCCCGCTACATGGCCTACTCCCGCGCGCAGCTCACGGAGCGCACCCGGCTGGGCGACGAGACGGACCGCCGCGATTTCTTCTACCATCTGCTGCGCGCCCGCGACCCGGAGACGGGCCTCGGCTTCTCGACGCCCGAGCTCTGGGGCGAGTCGAACCTGCTCATCATCGCGGGCAGCGACACCACGTCGACCGCGCTCGCCGCGACGCTCTTCTACCTCGTGCGGGAACCGGCCGCGCTGGCCCGGGCCGCGGCCGAGGTGCGCGCGCGGTTCCGCGACGTGGAGGACATCCGGCAGGGCGCGGCGCTGGGCGGGTGCGCGTACCTGCGCGCGTGCATCGACGAGGCCATGCGCTTGTCTCCGTCCGTGGGCGGCATCGTGCCCCGCGAGGTCCTGGCGGGCGGCATGACCGTCGACGGGGGGGTGGTGGTGCCCGAGGGCACGGTGGTTGGTGTGCCGCACTACGCGATCCACCATAATGAGTCGTATTTTCCCGAGCCGTTCCGGTACGTGCCCGAGCGATGGATCGCAGGGTCCAAGTGGGCGTCGGGCACCATGGTGGGCGAGACGGACGTGGCGATGGCGCAGAGCGCGTTCTGTCCGTTTAGTGTCGGGCCGCGAGGGTGCATCGGGAAGGGGCTCGCGTATGTGGAGATGACGACGACGTTGGCGAGGACGCTGTGGCTGTATGATGTGCGCAGGGCGGTGGGTGTGGTTGACACGGCGGAAGGGAGGGAGGGCGCGGAATGGGGGCGGGACAGGAGGGAGGAGATGCAGCTTGTTGATACTTTTACCAGTTGGAAACAAGGAGTGATGGTAGATTTCAGGAGGAGGGAGGGGGTTTGAAGGAGACCGTTAGGAGAGATGAGCTGATGATCGATCATACTAGGTACCTCGAGTGGTGAGGAAGCAAAGCAGTGGAGAGATTCCGGAGGAGGTCGATATGGGTGATCTGTGAGCATTCGCACGGCAGACTAGAGAGAAAAGCATAGCCATTAGCGTAGCGTCTACTTATTACCCCTACTCTAGTCCACAAGTTCCCAACTTGCGCTCCAGTCAGCATGGAGTCTATCATGCGATGTCAGGGCAAAGAGGAAGGCAATGCCGAGGATATCCACACAACCACCATCACGAGGACAAGGAACACTGTGGGGAATCCTTGTCGACCTTTTCGGATGATTCTCTTGGACGGACAAGCGGGGTGTTGAACGTTGACAGGCCGGTTATGCCGGCTCAAACCTTGATTATCTTGTGAGTATGCGAGTATTCCGGCGCCTAACTTTGACGACGACGGGTCGTGTTCACTTGGGTCCAATCTATCGGTTATATAAATAGAATATACCGGCGTTATGGTTCCGAGTTCCATACGAGCTTCTTGTTGAATATGCTGCGCAAGTCAGTCCAGCGATGGGGACAGGGCAATGCCAACCTGCCTCGGGGATGCAGGAGCCGGCGCATATAACATTCCACTTGACCCACATCAACCGGTCCCCTTCTTAGGCAACATCTCCGGCTCGTGACAAGGAACGCCACTCCTCACCGTGAATCGTCTGAAGGTCCCGTTCCTGTAAGCTGTCGATCCGTTCGGTTGGATCCGCCCCTGATCACCCGCCATCTGCCATATGTCCACATTCACGGTAGCCTAATGACACTTCACGATTATTCCGATTCCGACATAGTGGGCATCTGCTCGGAATGTAACGACACCCAGATAAGAGGAGCTCATAAATGACGAGGGCCGTCCGCGGCTGATCGCTCCTGCAAGGGACCACGACTCCTGCTTCTCTGCAATACAGAACTTTTCCTGGCATCGGATCTCCGGTCCTGTATAAGAGATCATGATCAAGTCTTTGTTCTCCGTGGCTAGTCTGCTTGGTCTCACGTGCGCCGCGTCCTGGCCCAATGGGCCCTTCACCACCTCCGGCTCCTCCATTGTCGATGCCTCCGGCAGTGTCGTGACTTATGCCGGCGCGAACTGGCCCGGCGCAGCAGATGTGATGATCCCGGAGGGACTGCAGTACCAATCCGTCGCCAGTATTGTGGCCAAGCTCACAGAGGCTGGGGTCAACGTCATCCGGCTGACGTATGCCACCGAACTGATCGATCAGATCTATGACAACGGCGGCGTGGATGTGCCCGTCTCGACGGCCTTCGTGAAGGCACTGGGGGATACGAACGGAAATGCGGTGTTCCAGCAGGTGCTGAAGGCCAATCCGTCGTTTAGTGAGAACATTACGCGGCTGGAGGTGAGTTGATAAGGTTCACGGCCAAGATCGTGTACCATAAGATGTCAAGCAATCTTGGCGACTGACAGGCTCGTCCGGTCGGCAGGTCTACGATGCGATCGCCGCAGAGTGCGCTGCCAAGGGAATATACGTCCACCTGGACAATCACATCTCCCAGGGGACGTGGTGCTGCAGTACAGACGATGGGAATGCCTGGTGGGGAGACACATACTTCTCCATCGCAAACTGGACACGAGGGCTCACCTACATGGCTGATCACGTAGGTTGTCCCACTTGACGTCCTGTCTCTGTATCCTCTCGCTACGCTGTACTGATTTTCATGGTCCAGGGAAAATCATGGACCGCCCTGACATCCATGTCCCTCCGCAACGAGCCGCGCGAGCCCAGCGACAACTCGACCCTCGACAACACCACGTACAACTGGGAGTCCTGGTACACCTACGTGAAACAAGGCGCAGCAGCCATCAGCGGCGCAAACCCAAATCCCTTGATCTTCCTGTCCGGCCTGAACTTTGACACCACCCTCACACCGGTAGTCCGGAAGACCGCCCTGACCCCCGGCAGCGGAATCTTCTCCTTCTCCGACTTCCCCGCCGACAAGATCGTCCTCGAGCTCCACAACTACGCCAACTCGGCGTCCGACTGCGCCTCCCTCGAGAGCAGTCTCCTGAGCAACGGCTTCGAGGCGCTCAACACCAGCAACACCGCCGTGAATCACTTCCCCGTGGTGCTGACGGAGTGGGGCTTCGCCATGAACGACAACACGACCTGGCAGATGCCGTACACCAAGTGCCTCGCCGACTGGCTGCCCGCGCAGAAGGCAGGGTGGATGATCTGGGTGCTGGCGGGGAGCTATTACATCCGGAGCGGCACCCAGGATTATGATGAGACCTGGGGCCTGTTGACCCATGATTGGAGTGCGTGGCGGAACCCAACCTATGTGGCCCAGAGTTTTATTCCGATGGTTAATGCGACGTTATCGTAAGGGCAGGTCGAGCCCAGGGGCGGAGGGCTGAAGAAGCGCGATTTCGCGGTGGAGAAGGGGTCGGCCATAGCTGAGATTTCAACAATGTGGTGTCGCAGCGTGCTTTGTGTCTGTATTGGGCCGAGTCCAACTTCTGCTGTCTAGTAATATGTCACCAGTCCTCTCGCTGCTCTTGTTTCGCAGCACCGTGGAGACATCGATGTCAGCGTCAAGTGATTCTTTGCAGTGGTTTACGGGCCGTGGAGTGTGCCATGGCGGTTCCTTTGGTCTTCTTTGTCCGGATACTGAATTTCAGATGTATTTTTGGTCCATGGCTTATTTCGTTTCGGGACCTTATGCAAAGGCCAGATGCGCCCTATATATATTGGATGGAAACCCAGTACTAAGGCTGGGCCTCCCTTGGTCCATCATTTTATCAGCACATGCTGAAGCAATGACAGTCATAGACAAGCCTTTAATATACCGCTCCATGATCTGTACCCATTTCTGCACAACAAACTATAGCAAAACTAAGGCACACACAGGCAGCTCACCCACAGCACTCAATCAAAACACTTCGAAACTGAACGATGGACCCCCAACACCAGGCCATCCAGAACAGAGACCCTCTCAAATGGACCCAAGCGCACCTACATATCAAGTTCAAGTATCTCAGGAACGGCATCTCAGCGGTCGGATCAGATGCTGATATTGCGGCACTGCTGGATGACACCAAGCCGCAGCCATGGCGGAACCCACCGGCACGGGGCGCTCTGCCACGAGTCAACCCGGGAATCGACCTAGCGGGATCCGCCCGAATCGAGGTGGACGCGGCGGCGGTAGAGGACCCGAACGACACGGATGATAACGTGGTACCTTACTGGATGTCTGGCGGTCGGCTAGTGCTGGATGAAGAAAAGCGCATGGCGGCGAGAATCATGGTGAACCAGCTTGCACGGCATCTATACGATGTGGTTCGTACCTAGAACGGTTACGACCTACCTGCTGGAGTCTCACTCTTGTGTGTATGATAACTAACTCTCAATATCGCCCATAGGGCTTTCAATTCTCCAGAACATTAGGCTGGGGCGGAGAAGGAATCGCATGTCTGTTCTCATACACGAACAGGCAAAGCCAGCGCAGACAGCGAGTCGCTAAGATGGGAGTCAACGGCTGGGGCTGGCTGAATGAGAGGGACAGGACCCTGGTGAGCAAAAGAAATCCAAAGCTCCCCATCTCGATTCAGCGCGCTCGTACATAAGCTGACTTGTTCAAACGCAGCAATTCCGAGGACAAGACCACATCTTGCAACGACACCTCGCTTCCGACCTGGACATTGCCGACAACCCACTAGGCCCCGCAAACATGGCACTGAACGATGAGCGGGTGATGCTGTTCGAGTTCGCCAAGTACGGGAGTCTGGCGGCCTTGCTGAAGAAAGCGTGCCCGCCGACGGCTGAAGGATCCGGGCAGTTCCGGCCACTACCAAACCGAGTGCTTGCTCACATATTCCACTGCTGTAGGTCTTCATACCGTTGTGGGTGATGCAATGTCAGGCTAACACCGTCTTCCAACATGGTATAGTGGTCAGCGCGTGTTTGGACCTGCAGGCACCGCTGAATAGGGACTTGCCCCCAAGCTCCAGAGCGGTTGTTCATTTTGACTTGGAGCCGACAAATGGTCACACGATGCTTCTTTCCCTCCTTGTGTGGGAAACGCCGGCTAACAAGCACATAGCATTATTTGCCAGTCGTGAAAGAGAGGAACAGCATTCTATAATACCCATCCTGAAGGTTTGTTGAGCGTTGGCCGATATCCGCAGAGGAGACGGAAGCCTTGTAGGAAAGACTGACCAGACCAGGTTGCAGATTTTGGCCTGGCGAAGAGGATACCGAGTAATATCAACAAGCTGAGACAGACGTAAGTCACCTCATTTATCTACCGCCTATGTGGTTGCACGAATCAGCCCACAAGCTCCAACGTCACTAACAGACCGTACTTAGTCAATTTATTTGGGATCTGCGTTGGAGATCAAAGTTTTGGTGGTTCTTGCCAGTACGCTCGAGCCAAAGGAAAGACTTAGAAAGGATCATAAGGATACTGACTTTGTGATAGGAGCAATTCTCCCAGGACTGGGACTTCATTGATCGTCATCCGCTGGTGGACAATGTTGACACATATGGCCCCGTCGCCGGTCACTTCGGCCCTCCATCCAATATCTACCACGTGGGATTGGTGAGTTGGAACCGGACCATACGTAATCCTCAGGACTATCACGAACTGACAGCTCATACAGACTATGTGGGCTTGCATGACAGGCGTGTATCCCCCGTCACCGACAAGCCCAGTGCAGATTCCGATAGAGCTAGCGAACGGCGACCCCTGGTGGACCTGGGCTGGTTTCGAACTACTCGACGACGAGGTGTTCGCCGAAGTTGACAGGGAATTACGCGAGTTGGTGATAGGATGCCTTGGTACGGCATGAGTGATATGGACAGGACTATCATTGTGAGATGCATGCGGCTGATCTTGAATATGCAGTCGAGGAGCCTGCCCGAAGACTCGATCCCGAAATATTGCTAGCCTATTGTGAAGCCAAGATCGAGGAGTTTAGTCAAGTTGGTGGCTCGAGAGATGATGACCTACGCCCGTGGGCGGAGACATATTTCGACGAGCCCCCTCCAGTCACGGACTGGCCGTCTTTCAACCAGAATGACCCCAGCGACGACCAGGTAAGGCCCAGAGACACGAATGATAGTCCATAATGCAGCTAACAAGACAAATCAGATTGACCCCTTCGCCTGGGTCTGATATTTACCAGGAGCCAGGACGAGAACTGGAGAAAGGAAAATGGCGACATGAAGCACGCCGTGTCAGGTGGGAAGGGGTATAGAAAATTGCAGCATCGGGGCCGGTAGCAACCAGGAGAGAGAATTTTGCGATGAGAACTGAAGACATGGTACGACATAAACACATACAGAATGATGGGTACCAAGGAAAGAGATTCGGTGTACACTTGTTCTGTCTCGACATGGGCAGACTGATGGGGTTGCCTCGGAGTAATTGGTATGCGTGGCCCATTCTGGCTGGATTTTGACTATTTTTGCAAGTGTATGTTACTCAGCACCTTATACACCGCCACCTCTGTATAATAAGTATACCCACTATATTCATTCCAATTAAGCTCTTGAAAAAATAAGGATCTTGGCAGGCTATAGCACTATTAATCTAGTGCTCAAACATACCACCTAGGGTTGATGCAGTTGGAAGTTGTGGCGGGAAGTGACTTCGACTTGCCTTGAATATGAGGTACTGAGGCGTACAAGGCCGCAATGAAACGCCACACTGGTTTTTTTTCAAGCATGCGCGGCATTGCTAGACATGGCGGGCAAGGAGGGCCACGGCCCACTCGATATCCACTTCGTCCCTCTCGTCCTCGCCTGAGGTTGATCGTGGCGACTTTGTGGACTCTGAAGACGAACGCGAGATCGAATTAGCTGCGGAAGACCAAGGGCTTTATGCGAGTGACCATTTCTATCCCATTTGCCTCGGCGAGGTACTCCACAATGGACAGTACCGCATCGACCATAAGCTCGGCCGCGGTGGTTTCTCGGTTGTCTGGCTCGCACGCGACCTGAAGAACCAGTAGAACGCGGCTCTCAAGATCCTGAGCTCGAACCACAGCTCTGCTAAGGGATACCAGACCCACCTGGATCCAGGATGTTGCTGCGCGTGTGAACCTTAAGGATTGCTCTCGGCTCGTCTTATGCCACGACACCTTCGTGCTCCAAGTATCACAGGGCGAACACCGTGTGCTTGTTTCTCCCATTACGAGGCCCGAACTTCAGCTGCGATATGATTGCGCCCCAGAAACCTCTTCAAGTTCGTATGTCAGCAGCCAAGGACCTGTTACAAGCGGTGACCAGCCTCCATGCCGCTGGCTTCGTGCACAGAGGTGCATGTGAGTACCGGCCCCCCTCCCCTCTTCGATATATTACTGGCGACTTCTACTCCAATGCCGTGGACATTATCAGATATCGTTCCTGCTAATGTCATATAGAGCATCGACTCAAGCTTCCATAAACGCAACGTAGCCGAGCAGTACACGCTCCTCGGTCGACCCAGAAGGCACGAATCTGGGAAGAAACCAGCAAGCCTGGTAAACTAGTCGATATCAACATGCTTTTAAGCCACGAATGATAAACACCTGGAGAAGTTCCAACACCGCGGCAATGTCTTCCCGTGACGCCCAATGGGGGGGGGGGGAGTCATCAGTTAAAAGCGTGGACTTTGCAGTTGCACCAATTCTAGCAAACAAATCCCCGAACATATGGACCCTGAGATATGCTATAATTCTGGCAACTGAGACGAGCGACTTCAAATAGCCCGACGGTTTCCACTACATCTATTCTAGCCAGAATTCTTCCCAACGCAAACACTTGCGCACCCACCAGAATGCACACCTTCATCTCATCTCGTGCGCAAAAAGCCAACTTCCTTCCAGTATCTCACATACTTCTGTGCCAGCTCGGGCTTGATAGCGCCCAGGGCAGCAAGCGCAGGCGAGTGCTCACAGGCCTTGGCCGTGTCCAGGATGAGCCCGCCGCACGACATGCGGGGGAAGTGGTCCTCGAAGAAGTCTGCCAGCTTCACGGCGGGGTTGTCAGTGTCCGACAGGGGAGAGCGTCGCACGCGGGCGAGCCAGTCAGCCATGGGGATGAGCCGGTTGGACGGCACGCCGGCGGCCTCGGCCAGAACGGGCATCATCTCCTTCCACGGCTGGGACACCGGGTTGTCAATGTGGTAGATGGGATACGGCGCGTTGTCAGCAAGGACGAGGTCGGCGACCGTGCCGGCGACCACGTCGACGGGACACCACAGCAAGACCTGGAGGCACGGGTCGGTCAGTCACCTGGAGGCTTCACTTGGATTCGAGCAACTCACCCCGTCCAAATCTGGAAAGGCCGAGAGCGTCTGCGATGACTTGACCAGGAAGCAGAAATGCTCGACCGGGTTCCAGTAGCCACTGGTTGTGGATCCCGCGATCTGACCGATACGCGCCGTCATGGTGCGGAAGCGATCGGGATGTCTATGAAGGGTCTCGTCCAGGATCCTCTCGCACGCAAACTTGGCGTCGCTGTAGCCTGAGGGCATCACCGACCTGATGTCGGCCCTCTCCTCTGGTGCGCGGGGTTTCCCGGTCCACAGGGGGTAGTGACCCACGACGGCGATGGAGGAGACGAACAGGAGACTCATCTTATGCCCGGCGGCGGCGGAGGAGGCGGAGGCCGCGGCCGCAAAGTCCACGAGGTTGCGGAGCGCCTTGAACTGATTCTCAAAGCCCCGGATGGGCCGTGTCGCGCTCATGGGCCAGGCGCTATGGACGATGTGCGTGACGGACCGGACGAGGTGCTCATACTCGTCTGCCGGCAGTCCCATGCCCGGTTGGGACGTATCCGCCTCGACCACCTGGAGTTTCGCAAGCTCGGCGTCGCTCAAAGAGATGCGCCTGCTCGTGAGGGCCTCGAGCTGCCTTTCTCTGGGCGCCCTGCTGCTGCTGCTACTGCTTTGTCGGTTCAGACACACCACCGCAGAAACGCCTGGCTGCCGGGACAGGTGGGCGACGAGGTGGGAGCCCAGGCTGCCGCTGGCTCCCGTCACAAGCACCACCGTGGGCGAGGAAGCACGAGGCGGCAAGGCGGTGGGAAGGGTGAAGTTGGCCGAGTACTTTCGGACCATGGCTTCGACATCGGCCGCGCGCGCGGACAGGTCCGTCGTCAAGTTCCGGGCTAGGGGCCTCGGGTGGATGGGCAGCCGGCTCTGCTGCGCGCCACCCGCCATGGCGACGAAGACGCGCTGGATGTTGGACTCGGCCAGGTAGCCCTCGGTCCAGTCGACGTGGCCGAAGCCGACGGCGTGGCAGGCCGTCTCCCATCGGGACTCGCGGGCGATGGCGTGGTCCCTCCCGTCCTCGAACAACCACCAGCCCTCGAACAGGCCAAAGACGACGTCGACCCAGGACAGCGTCTCCGTCATCTCGAGCATCATGGCGAGCCCATCTGGGCGCAAGAACTTGCGCGTCTGCTCGAGCGACCTCTCCAAGCTGACGGTGGCGTGGATGGCGTTGCTGGCAATGACGATGTGCTGGGTGCCCACGAGGTCGTCCGCTGGGGCCTTCTCGATGTCGTGCACGCGGTATTTCATAAAAGGATAGTCCCGAAACTTGCTCCTCGCGGCCGCTACGAAGCCTGGAGACAGGTCCGTAAACATGTACTCGACGGGCACATCCAGGGTGGCTAGGAGAGGTACCATCCATTTGGTCGTGCCGCCGGTGCCTGCGCCCATCTCTAGGACCCGGAGGGTCCCATCGCCGCGGGGAATGCTCGAGACCAGGCGGCGGAGGAAGTCGGTCATCATCTTATACGAGAGTTTGTTCAGGGCGGAGTCGCCATACAAGGCCGCAACAAGGTCCCTGCCCTCACTAGAGCCGAAGATGACCTTGACCCCGTCCGTCTTGCCGGTGATAACGTCTGCGAGCTTGGTGCCGGCGTAGTACGTGAGCTTATTGGCGATGGCGTGGTCGGGGAACCGACGGAGGAGGTCCTGGAGAATCGCCTGGCTGGACTCGGCCGGCGCTGCTACGGATGTCCGGATGATCTCGTCTTCAACCACGTCGACCAAGCGGCCGTCGTGCTCGAGCATCCGGTATAGGTGATCGACCAGCCTCTTCTGGCCGGGCAAGCCTGCAATGCGCTCCAGGCGCTGGCCCGGCGCGGCCTGGCCGATGAAACATCCCAGCTGCGCGAATGCTTCCACCGTCAAGGCGATGCAGAGCCGCGTCTGCTTGGGGTATACCTTGTCCAGATATCCCTCACACCCGTGGTCCGCGATGAAGCGGTCTGTCTGGCGCTTCGTCTCCCCAAATGCGTCCAGGACGGCCTCCGTCGGGAGGTCGAGGGGTTGGACCGGGAGATCAGAAGCATGGGCGACTTGAACCTGGGCTTGGACCAGCGTCGATGATGGCGATAGCGCCTTTTCTGCGGCCGCAGGTTTGGGTGCCCGCTTCCCATCGATCTTGGACACAAGTTCGGTCACGGTGAGTTCTTCGATGGAGACGTCTTCCGCGATATGCCGGCCAAACCGAGCCGCAATGTCCGATCTCAGCTCCGACGAGAGCAGGGAGTCGATGCCCAAGTCGCGGAGAAGCTGGTCAGGGGAGATTTCCCCGTTGTCGATGCCGAGAAATTCCGCCAGATATTGTTCGATATCCCAGCCGCTGTCCGAACTGGCCGTCAACGGTGTGCCGGGGACAGACTCGGTCTGAGATTCAAACACAACGGAGCTCCCCGTGCTATCACCGTCGTCCTCCTCCTGGGCCGCGTTGGGTGGTGGTATTCCCGTGGCAGTCTCGATAGCGGTGACCATCTCCCGGAAGCTGTTGATATCCATGAGCGTCTCGGCGGGGAACGAGCACTTGAACTCTGACTCGATCTCGCGCGCCAGCTCCATGCCCATGAGGGAGTCGATCCCGAGGTCGGCGGGCGACGAGCTGTCTTTGATGTCGCCGGGTTCCAAGCCGCACATGATGCCCAGCAACCGCCGGCACCTTTGCGGAGCGTCCGACCGGGCTGCGGCGGCCTTGATCGTCCGTTGGCCCTTTGTTCGAGTGGCTGAAGGCTTCTTGGACTCTGGCTGACGTGCAACGACTGGCACCGGCGGCATCGTCGTCGTCGTCGAGGCCGTCTGCTGGCTCCCCGGCGTCATCCTAGAAAGCATCTTGCTCATGGACATCTTCGCCACCCGATGATAATCAATGCCCAAGATGACTTCCAGCAGCGTACCATTTTCGGCATTGAAGACGAAAATGTCAGTCATATAGCCTTTCCCATCGGCGGCCAGCTGGTGATTTGCGAACACGGTCCATTCCTCCGGCCGCTCGTCCAACGCAGACGGGTAGGCCGGGGAGCGCATCCATTCCTCGAACCCGTTGGCGATGTACATGTCTGCTGCATCCGTGTCTGTCATGCAGTTGACCCAGATGCCACCGGCTTGGCTGAAGCAGTCCGAGAGGTGGGTATCGATCCAGGTCCTACCGGCATGGCGTTTCACAACGCGGCCCGCGGACTCTTTGTGGTGCCCAACAAGCCTCGTCAGGCCCCGGTAATCCGCCCCGTAGTTGACCACATCTGCAAAGGCGGTATAGATAGCACGGCCCTGGATGCAGTCGTCGACCTGGTCGGACTCGAGCAGGCCCTTGCATCGCTCGTAAGGGACCAGACGCTCCAAGCGGGCAAACTGCGCCTGGTAGCTACTGTCCGACCTCGCCCTCCACACAACACGCCCCGTCACGCATACAGTAGGTGTTCCAGATCCATTCCCATTGGAACTGACGATGCTGAATTTCCAGTCATGGGAGTCCGTGTCCGTGGCTTCGACTTCCAGACGGACGACCTTGGAGAGATCCACACAGATGGGCGCCTGGTTGCTGACATTCTGGATCCGAGGGAGGAAACCTGACTTGAGTAGGTCTGGCTTCAAGCTGCTGATGGCCTCGACCGTTATGTCGACTTCCAGGGTTGCTGGACAGATGGGCGCTGTCCTCGCAATGGTGTGGCCGGACACCAAGGTTTGATATTCCGGGATATCGGTGTTGATGACGAACGTGGCCCGACGCTGGCCATCGTCCTTGTACCCCTGGAAGGAAAAGAGTCCCTTTGGCGGCGGCGGCGATGCCAGGACTTGATCCACCGGGGCAGGGAGACTCTTGGGAGGGGTCTTGACTTGAACCCAGTGACGAGATTTTTCAAACTGGTACGGAGGCAAGAAAACAGGCTGGTAGTCTTGTGCCTGGGCCGAGTGATGAGCCCAGAACCTGACCGGCAGACCTTCCTTCCACAGCGTCGACGTGGTGTCGACGAGGTTCTGCCAGGCGTTGTCGCTGTTGATGTTGACAGCTTGGAAGTGAGAGCTGGCGGGCGAGCCGAGGGCCCTGCTGGCCATTGTGGTGATGGTGGAGCTGGTACCGGCCTCGAGGAACACGCACGACGGAAACCGCTTGGCGAGGCGCTGCACAGCGTGGTCGAAGAAGACGGGGTTCCTCATATGCTCCGGCACGATCGAGGCGGTCAGGGGGCCCTGCGACGCCTCTCTGGTGGACCTCTCCAGGTAGATCTCAGGGGTGTTGAAGGAGAGACCCTCGCCCACGAGCTCCAGGTCCCTCCATAACGGCTGGACGAGGGCGGAATGGAAGGCGTTGGAGACGCTCAAGCGCTTAGTACGGAGGCCAGAGAAGGAAGAGCCTCCAGACAGAGCGTTCTGGACTCGATCAATGGCCGCGGTAGACCCTGCCAGAGTAAAGCTTCGCGGCCCGTTGTAGCATGCGATGCTGGCTGTATCTGCCTCGTCACGTTCGACATTGACCTCGGCCAGCAGCCGCTCGACGATCGGCAGGTCGGCTTCGATGGCGAGCATGGCGCCGCGGTCGCTGCCCCAGAGATCTCGCACGATCCTGGACCGACCGGCGACGAGCTTAATCGAATCCTGGAGAGAAAGGACACCAGATACGCAGAGAGCGGTAAGCTCGCCGAAGCTGTGTCCCACGACGGCCGCTACTTGGACTCCGCAGTCCATCCAGACCTTTGCACATGAGTACTGTATAGCGAAAAGCATCGTCTGGAGCTTGACCGTATCATCAACGGGGTCCCGCCGAAAGATGTCGGGATATATGCTGTCTAGGCCTAAAGACGTAATTACCGAGTCGCATTGCCCGAGATAGACGCGCAAGGCGGTGACGGAATCGTGCAATCTGCGACCCAAGCCTACAAACTTGGAGACCTGGCCGCCGAAGCACAGGACGACGGGTCTTTCATGCCGCGTCGCAATGGCGGGGAAACCAGAGTCTGTCTTGGCGAGGCTGGAGACAGTAGCCTCGAGCTCATCGACAGACTTGCACGCCAGGACCATACGACGGGCCAGACCCGGGTTCGCCTGGCGTGACGAGGCGAAGGCGATGTCGGCGAGAGAAGGCCGCGTCCAGCCAGCATAAGGCTTGGGATTGAAGAAGGCCGCTAGTCTCGCGCAAAATTCCCGAATGCTGCGGTCGTCGTTCCCATGGAAGCAGAAGAGCTGCGTCAGGGACGCGGGCTCGTCCATGGCGCCAGCACCGCCGCTGTCGCCCCGGCCTGGACGCTGCGTGACGACCATGGCGGCGTTGGACCCCGAAGCACCGTAGTTGTTGATGAGAGCCGCACGGAAGTCGTCCTTCCAGGCAAGTAGGCTCGTGGGGACCTGGATCATATCTGACGGCGACACCTTAATATGGTGACTTATGGTTTGGAAGCTGGGCTGCGGCGGGACATAGCCGCGGTTGACCATAAGGATGATCTTGATGAGAGATATAACACCAGACACAGACTCGGTGTGGCCAATGAGACCCTTGATAGATCCCAGGAACAGCGGGCTGCTGCGGACAGCCGAACCGCCGAGGACATCCAGGACGGAGGAGTACTCTGCTGGGTCTCCTACCGGCGTACCGGTGCCGTGGGCTTCGACGACGGTGATCTGTGAGGGTTCGAGGCCGGCGCGCTGGGTGACTGTATTAAAGAGCGAGGACAGCGACGGTGCGTTAGGAACGAAGATAGGCGTGGAGTTTCGATTCTGGGTAACGGCCGTGGCGGCGATGCAGCTCAGGATCTGGTCGCCGTCGGCGATGGCCTGCGGCAAACTCTTGAGGAAAACGGCGGCGACGCCCTCGCCACGGCAGTATCCGTCAGCCTTTGCATCAAACGGCTTGCACGGACCGGTAGGGCTTAGAAACGAGGCGCCGGCCAGGTTCTGGAACCACAGGGGGTTCGTGATGATATTCGTGCCACCGGCCAGCGCAGCCACGCATTCGCCGGCGAGGATGGCGTTGCAGGCGAGGTTGATGGAGACGGCGGACGCCGAACAAGCCGTATCGAGCGTCATGCTAGCTGCTTCCCAGCCGAAGTAGTGGCTAACCTTGCCGGCGATAAAGCTTCGCAGGTTGCCGGTGGCGGAGAAGGCGTTGGCGGCGTGGCAAGCGATGTTGTTCTCGTAATCGGTGGACACGACGCCGATGTAGCAGCCAACCTTCTTCTCCCTCTGGGGCACCGGCTTGCTGAAATAGCCAGACTGCTCGACGGCCTGGTAGGCCACCTGGAGCAGCAACCTTTGCTGGGGGTCCTGGGACGCTGCCTCACGGGGGCTCTTCTTGAAGAACTTGTGGTCGAAGGAGTCTGGGTCGCGGATGAAGTTGCCAAACCACTTGCGCCCCGGGTCGACATCCCGCCAGGCCGTCTGGAAGTCGATGCGGTCGGGTGTGACCTCGACATGCTGGGATTCAGCCCTGCAGAGGAGGTCCCATAGCTCGTCGACATCGTCTGCGCCGGCGACCTTGCATGCCATGCCCACCACAGCGACATAGCCATTACCCTGAGCCTGGAGAGATGTCTGGGGGGGCTTGGTTGAAGAGGAAGAGGAAGAGGAAGAGGAGGAAGAGATGGGAGATGATTCCAGTTTCAAGTCGGCGATATGGGTCAACCTCTGTGATACACGGCTGGAGAAGGACGGAGGGATGAATCGTTCAGGACCAAAAGTGACCAATGATAAGGGCACTGATGCCTTGTCGAGGCTCTCCAAAGTCTTGCTGAAGGTGAGGTGCCAGTCGCAGGTCTCGGTCAGGATGGACTTGAGTGCAACGTGGTGCAGCCTGCCCTCGGTAACGTGCTCGCCATCCAGGTTCGATCGGGTCTTCAAGACCGCCTGGGAAGCATCGGGGAGCTGGAAGGCGAGGTGAGAGTTACAAAAGGACATGGCGCCGTCGAGAGTGGCGCGGTGCGCCGGGAAGTGGAACCGGCCCTTCAGCCCGATGCGCCTGGTAGAGACGCCCGCGTCTTTAAACTTCTCTTCAAGAGAGGCTAAGGAGCCCTCCGTGGCGGTGATGGTGGCCCTCGTCTCGTCGTACTTGACCGAGATGAAGGCATTCTAGGCAAAGGGGGTGGGACTCGGTCAGCTCCGTCTTGCGCAAGTAGAAGAGAAGGGAGGTGCCTACATCTTGAAACTGCTTAAGTATGTCTTCCCCCTTGGCTCCTGAGTGAGGGCTATTCCACATGACGGACAGACACTGCGAGGGGCCCCGATGCGCCTCATCCCCTAAGGGCACCTCGCGCTCATCGACTAGAGCGCCGATGAGCATGGCGATGCGGATGGCGGCGGCACCGTACTGCTGGAGCTCAGTCTGGCTTGTAGAGCTGGCCACAGCAAAGGCGCTCAAGAGTCCGGTGCAAAAGCCGACGGCTTCCACGGCCTCTCGGCCCAAGGCGGCCACGGGATCGCCGCATCCAGAGGGCAGGCGGTGGAGAGAATACTGTTCATATTGCAGCAGTTGAGACAGAACGACCATCGGCGTGAGGATGGCGTTTGGGAGCTGGTCGAGGGAGGGATCTATGGCACCGGTCTTGAAGAAGAGGGAGAGTTGCTCGAGCTGGCTGGCTGTGGGCACCGCGTTGAGCAGCTGGAAGCTGGCACACAGAGTATGCCATTGTGCGGGGAGGTCATGGATGGTCTCGAGCAGCCACCGACTACGTGAATTTCTGATCAGGACTTGTCTTGTCTGGACAAGCGAGCCATGATCGATGGAGCAGAGTTGAGGGCCAAAGAGGAGGGTCTGAGGATTTGCCATGTTGAAGACGGGCTGTATTGACCATTGAGATGATTTGCCTTCCTACCCGTCCTGAGACGAGAGGCATGGCCTCTCCCTTATACTCAACGTGCCTCTCTCTAGGCAGAGTATCTCGGCCTCATGGACGACACCCTAAGCTTGAGAATCTGCATGCAGTTGATTAGTTCGCCCTGTTCGCTGACGACATATGCGATGGCATACGATGGACATCGTGAAGGGATCCACAGCAAGCGAACGGCAGCGTTGCGAAAGGAACGACAACCCAGAGGGACAAGAGTGTTGGAATGGACTAGGGCTGACCTGACCGATTAGTTTGATTCTCCACTTAAATTAGCCTATTAGCAAAACAGCGATACGTACTTGTACATCCAACTATTCCGTCACCCTCCCTCAGCCTTGCAAATACTAGTGGGCCTAGGAATACTAGTCCTACGGAAGTCAGTATGGCATAAGCATTAGCAGCTTGGCGAGGTACCTGTCTTGGGGGTCGTTTATTCGGCTTGGTACTAAGTAGTACACACAAGGCTGAATAAGGGAATATCTTTCAAGGCTGATTAGGACCCATGCATTGGGGTACATGCGCAGGCGACACAGCCTCGCGTCTTCCTTGCCTGGGTATGGGAGAAACGTAATACACCCACACGCACAAAAGCACGAGATAAAATCCATGACCAGGATGGACACATCCCACTCTACGCTGCCACAAGAGTGTTTATCAAGATAGCAAATGCCGGTCGGGATCACATCGTTCTCTGTTCCCTCTACTCACAAGCCACTAAGATATCAAAAGTCCAGTTTCACCTTGAGTTTGTCCCCTTCCAGGATGGCGTCCTTCTGGGCCATCAGCTCTGGCAAATCCCACGTGCAGTTCACGTATCTGCCACCAAGCCATGGTCTGGGCTCCGAGGTGAGGTAGACTAGAGACTGCGCACAGAGAGCCGGACTGTCGGTGTAAACTGGAGGGATTAGCTAGTGTAAGACAGAGGGCGGACGAACGGAAAAGGGACAAGCATACTCGATTTGTGAAAGTCATCTAACTCCCCAGGGCCCATAATATCGGTGGGACAGTTGCCTGGGTGGACAGCGAAGGACGTGACCCCATGCTCGGAGTACTCTCGATGAAGGAGCTGCGAAAAGCGCAAGAGAGCCAGCTTGGAAGTCTGATAGGCGCTCAACCCCGGGTTGACAAGGTGAGCGCCTCCGCTGGCTACGTGGATCACGTAAGAATGCTCGCCCTGGCGCAGCAGTGGCATCATGGCCCGACTGACGAGATAAGGCCCGAGGAGGTTCACCTGGAAGACGCGCCACCACTGGTCGGGCTCGGTATCGCCAACCTTGCCAAAGGAGCCCAGAACCCCAGCATTGTTGACGACGACATCCAGACGGCCGAACTCAGCCTTGATCGCGACAGCCGCGGCCGCGACGCTACCTTCGTTAGACACGTCGAGAGCCAGGGGAAGGAAGCTTGGCTCAGGGTGGCCGTTGGCACGAGCTTCGCTGGTGATGGCATCCTTCAGCGAGGCAGTATCTCCTCTTGCGCCCGCAGCGATCTTGGAAGCCCCGGCGGCGGCGAAGGCAAGCACCATGGCCCGTCCCAGGCCGCGGGAGGCTCCGGTAACGAGTACGGCCTTGCCCACCAAGTCAAAGTTGGACGGGTGGATGGCTGGATAAGGGTTGCAGTGCACTATGCTTGTCACGTCGTAGTCTCCTGAAGATCCGCAAGTTAGTCAGAGTTACATTGCAGTGCATCCGACGTGCATTGTGGTGGATACCATCAGGTGGTTCCCAAAGGTACCTACACATGTAGCTCAGCGCTAGTATACTTTCTCACAATCCTTCTCACAACCCTTGCATGCAGTGAGAAATATGAGAAATACTAGCGCCGGGCTACCTTCATGTGGGGGCGCTTATAATACTGACCTGGTCCTTCAAGGATATTACCAGCGGTACCTTTAGGGGGTGGCATAATGATGACCGTGGAAGTTTGTAGCGAAAAGAGGGGTGAAGAGAAAAGAGTTACAAGATGCGGTGCTTCTTTTTGTTGAGATGGCGTGTCCTGTCAACGGAGCGATTTGCGCCATCTTTTATAGCCACCATTATGTACATAGTAGTACATAGCACGCCTATCATGGCCCATGACGGCGGTTTCTTCGTGACGCCCGATGACAATGGCGCCATGAACATGGAAGCCGGTGGTTTTTCGGAAACCCTTGCCTGGTATGATAGTGTGCGTCCTCCAATATTGAATCCTTGTGATCTCCGGCGTGGACAGATGTGGTAATGTGCGTCTCCGAGAATGTGCGTTCTTCCATATTGATTTTTTTGTTATCTCCGGCGTAGACAGATGTGGTATTCCGGTAACGTGCGTCCTCCTGCTATCTCCGGAGGTCGTCTCCGGCTTAAAAGGACATGGAAGCGAGACACGGACGGCTCCTTGTTGCAGGGTCATCTCAACAACACCATCTCTACTATTTCAAATTCAGAACAAAAGCCACCCCCCCTCGACTCGACATGGCTCCCCAGAACTACGCCGCCTGGCAGACAGCCCCCAAGGCTCCTAGCCTAGAGGTCAAGGAGGCCCCTTACACCAAGCCGGCCGCGTCCGAGATTCTGATCCGTAACGCTGCCGTTGCGGTGAATTTTGTCGACGTTTCCACCCAGTCTCTTGGGCCGGATCTGTTCCCCTGGGTGACGTATCCGCAGATCCTCGGAAACGACATTGCCGGCGAGGTCGCCGAGGTGGGACCTGGCGTCGAATCCTTCAAGCCAGGGGACCGCGTCGTTGCCCACGCCATCAACATCACCAACAACAAGCCCTCCGAGGGGGCCTTCCAGCTGTACACTATCGTGTCAGACTTCATGGCTGCCCCCATCCCCGACAGCATCTCCTATGAGCAGGCGTGCGTGCTTCCGTTGGCCTTGTCGACCGCCTCGTGCGGCTTGTACCAGGAAGACCAACTGGCTCTCGAGCTTCCCACCTCCCCTCCTCGTCCCAGCACCGGCAAGACCCTCCTCATCTGGGGTGGCGCATCGAGCGTTGGATGTTGTGCCATCCAGCTGGCCGTCGCCTCCGGCTACGAGGTCTTCACCGTAGCGTCGCCCAAGAACTTTGCCCTCCTGAAAAAGCTCGGGGCTGCCAAGGTGTTCGACTATCACCTCGCAGACGTCGTTGAGCAGCTTGTCAGCGCATTTGCCGGCAAGGACTCCGCCGGCGGGGTGGCCATCGTTCCTGGCTCCATCGGTCCCGTTGCTGAGGTCTTGTCCCGTTCCACGGGCGCCAAGTTCATCGCCAACATCTCTGTGCAGCCCGCCGACCTGCCCGAGGGGGTCAAGGCAAACAACGTCTTTGGAGGCACCCTGCGTGACAACAAGGTCGGCCGTGCCGTATATTCGGACTTCCTCGGCAAGGCTCTGGCCGCCGGAACCTTCACCTGTGCCCCCGAGCCACAAGTCGTTGGTAAGGGGCTGGAGAGCCTGCAGCAGGCCTTCGAAGCCTGTAGAGAGGGCGTGTCGGCAAAGAAGGTGGTGGTCACCTTGCCCTAATGCAGATGAGACTACTCCGTAGTAGCCAGCTCACACGCACTCTCTTGTGGGGGGTGGGGAGGGGGGGCGCAGGATATATAAGCAATAGTCTGGGCCGTCCGGTTGTATATAGCTAATCATGTCTCAATCAGTCCATGAAAATCCTTACCGTTATATCCAGTCTGTCTTGAAGTTTAAAACGCAAGCAATAAGCTCTAGCCCATGAACGTGAGGTGTGAGACCTTCCTCCTCTACCCATCACCCACACTACTACTGCTCCATTGACGCCTCAAGATGGATGGCTGGACACAGACGCAGCCCGAGACCTGGTCCAGGCCCTTCGAAGGAATCGAGAAGGTGTACCGCGGAGCCTCGCTGAAGTTTGGACACCTCGGCAAGGAGCAGTGGCAGATCTACTGTCATTGCACCCTTCACGTCAAAGATGGCCACGACACTTCGACGGCCCTTTGCAAAGCGTGGCGGCAGTTGGCACTCGAGTATCCCAACCTCACCGTCAGACCGGACGGTATGACCAAAGTGTATCGACAACTCCGAGACACCGACTCGGAGGGTCTAGCCGCCTGGCTGTCCGAGACGTTCTTCATTATGGAGAGCATGTCACTTGTCGACGACGTGGTCAAGGAAGCCCGTGGCCCACACGACTTGCCGCGCCTCTATCACTTTCCCGGGACCTCTCAGATCCTGTTCATCTGCACCCACTGGCGCATCGACGCCATCGGCACCTGCATGCTTCTCGACAGGCTGTTCTGTCTCCTGGCCGGGCACGAAGCACGAACCGGTGTCCATGACCTCTCGCCGTGTCTGGAGGATGCCTGCGGTGCGGTGTCCATGGACAGCTGCACACCAGAAATGAGGCAATACGCCCGAGACTCCATTGCGAAACACCACGCCGACGCTGTTCACGGTATCGGGCTCCCGTATCTAGGCAACAGGTCCACGTCGCCTGCAGGATGCATGAGCGAGAGTCTAGTGCTGACAGAGACACACACGCAGGCCCTGGTCGCCGCCTGCAGGTCCATGAGGGTCACCGTGACTGCAGCAGTCCACGCAGCACTCGCTGAGGTCATCTTCGAGTTGACTTCTGCAAAGGAGGAGGAGACGGCTAAGGATTTCTCCGCCGTGCTCTCGGCCAGCTTCCGTGATTATCTCCCCGCGCCGTTCGGCGGGGCTTCCCATGCCTGTGCCACGTACGTCAATGGCCTCACGCCCGTGGTGAAGAGGGACGCTTCCTTCATCGACAGAGCCCGAAGTCTTAGCCGAGCTTACAAGGGGTGGCATAGCGACCTATTCGCTCAGACGATGCGGCTGCGGTATCACTACCATGCAGAGAAGCTGTTGGGGGATTCCCAGCCGATATCGCCACCCAGCAACATATTCCTAAGCAGTCTCGGAGTCATCGAGAAATATTTGGCGGGGGTCTATGTCGATGCCGAAGGAGAACCCGTGGTGGAGGTGAGCGACTTCAGCTTCGGTGTCAGCCTCCTGACTAGGCAGATGCTGTTGTACGCCATGACTTTTCGAGGCCGCTTTAAGCTCTCCATCAACTACAACGAGGCTTACTATGAGCGTACCAGCGTGAAGCGGATCTTGGAGAGTATCGTGGAGGTTCTGGAGGCGAACCTCGGCTGTCAGTTGACGCCTGTCTGAGTCTGAACACTAGACCGGGGCCGGGCGAAGGAGGGGGGGGGGTGGTGAGAGTCGTATGTAATGTGTTGAGATAGCCTAGAGTCATCAAGGAACCATCTCTTCTTCAATGAACTATTTTTCTGTCTGTTTTGAGAAGCCATTTCATCTTTCCTATCCCTTAGGTACCAACCCAACCCAACTCTACTCTACTCTCTCTACCAACGAAGCCATGTCGTGGAACGAGCTGCGGCCAGGGGTCTTCCGGAGACCCGCGGGCGAGAACGAGATGATGATCAAGACCATGGGAGACTCGGGTCTCCCCTATGGGCGTGAGCACTGGACCATTACGGCGACGGCCAAGCTCACCATGATCGGCCTCGCGTCTTCCACGGTGGGCGAAGAGATGCTCCGCCGGGCCTGGATATCCTGCAGGTTCCTGCACCCGGGCATCGCGAGCGTCTTCCTGGAGAGTGACATCCTGGAGTATGTCGTGCCTGATGAGCACTCGTTGCAGCAGTGGGTCGATGACTCCTTCTTCTGCGTCAGCAGCGACTTGCCAACAGGGGCCGCCACGGACGAGGACGGGTGGGTGGACACTCTCCTGCAGCAGCTGGAGCTTATGGGCGTCACAACCAGGTCGACGAGTTCCGCGACATTGCACTACTTTGAGAAGACCGGTCATGTTGTCCTGCGCATGGCCCACTGGCGCACGGATGGATACGGTGCCGTTCAGATCCTGAACGACCTCGTGTCACTGGTCGATGTCAAGGTGTCTCCCGAGGCTGAGCAACGCACAATCCTTTGGGGCAACGAGACAAACCGACTTCCCTCGAGCGTGGAGGAAGCCCTGTTGAATCCGCCTTCGCCCCCTCCGCCCGCGATTGCCAGTGAAGCTCGCAGGTGCCTGGAGACCACCCTCCTGGCAAGAGACGCCACGCGTCTCAACTTCCGCGGCGGCCCTTCGACGCCACCGGGCGGTACTCGCTGCGTTGGCCGTCGACTGTCCCGCGCCGTGACCGATTCCGTCGTGGAGGCCTGCTCCAGAGCCGGCGTGGGAATCACAGCCGCTGTCCACGCCGCCGTTGCCGTCACTGCCGCCCAGAACCGCCGCGATGGAGACGGGGACGGGCTATTCGTCAGCACGATCAGGGCCAGTCTTCGTCCGGCAGTGGCAGAAAGTCTCGAGGACCTTCCGGTTCAGGCCGCGGGCTTGTATACAGCCGGATGGCTCGTTGCGGTGCCGACGTCCGCCTCGTGGGCAGAGCATGCGGTCTTTTTCGAGCAGCAATATGGCCGCCGTCTCACCCAAGACTTCCTCCTCGCCCGTCGAGAGTATGCCACCCAAGTTCTGGGTCGCATGCGGCCTGCAGATGCTGGAACAGCGGCTCAGGCTCCTGCGGCTCCGGCCAAACAGCTCGGCGGTCTTGATATCTCTAGCATTGGCCATGCCGATGCCATGGTCCGGCCATTCCACCCATGCGACACAGAAGCAGGCACACGAGAGGCCATAGGCTTGGCAATCGACAGCATCTCACTTGGCGTTGAGACTCTGACACGACATATCTACTGTTTTGTATGGGTCTTCAACGGCCATCTGGATCTCAACGTGGTCTACAACGAAGCTTATTACGATCGATCTGTGGCCCTAGGCCTGGCGTCGGGTATCGTGGAAAACTTGCTCTCAGGACTTGAATCGAGCAATTGATACTCTGTTTCACTGATATATTTTATTATTCTCTATATTCTTATGGTGTGGACTTTGGACCAGTGAGGAAGCGAGGTCGTCAGTGTGTGTGTATTTAAGTAGTCTCCCCGCGTCTTCCATGATATTTGCCTAGCAGGTTGAATGACAACTCCATCTGGCGCCTACTCAATCTCATCATGATTAGGCAGTTCATCACATATATGGGAATCTCAAGACTGCTCTTAGACGAATCAAACTCTAGCAGCCAAGTAGACATGGGATAACCAATAGAGTCAAGTCTAGGAATAGGCATCAGCCTTATACCAATTATTCAGTGTTTCTATAATACTTTTTTATTTCATTTCTTGTATGTTTTTTCAAAAATTTCCTTGTTAGTGCCCAAAAGGACTTCGAAATCTGGGACAGTTACACTAGTTCGCTAACCGGCCGGGTAGTTTATCCCTCCACACGAAATGTGGTTACCGAGCATGATAGATCCAGTTGACAATTCCCGACTTCCAAGGTTCTCACAGCCCTACCTAATCCTTCTAATGTACCTAGGCGAGAAGGAATAATAACGCCGAAGATCTATCTACTCCCAAACGCAACAACGTGCATTATCTCTCGTGTGCTCGCTTACGCGCCTGCAGCCCGATGGACTTCAAGGCTCGGATTACTTGGTTCGGAATGCCTCAGCCCACTCTGCTGACCATCGAGCGTTCTGACTGTGGACCCAGCTGAGGCTCAGTCTTACTATGTATGCAATGTTCCAGACGCTGTGGGACCCGATATCTCTTTGATACAAGTACTTAGTACACGCCAAGGCGGAACCCGAAGGTTCTCTGCCCCGGTCTTGGTGCGTCTTTTTTTCTTTCTTTTGCTGTTGCCCACACTTCACAGAGAACCTATACTAGTTTGTATGAGAACCTTGGTACGAACCGAAGCACAGCCCCATCAATTTGCCCCGCCTCCCCCCTCGGCCCACTGTGGGGGGCGCTATCATATACGGCGGATCTATACCTAGGTAGTCAAGGAAGTGACATTTCATCCACTTGATGGAAGCCCCTCCAGCTACTATCGATGCCTGCGTGAGCGCCTTGTCCACAGACTCGGGAGTCAGCATGGCCTGTGCTGACAAGATCGTCGATTCGTAACCCAGCTTGAAATCGCAAGACGGAAATCATCGGGCGAGGTCAGCGTGAGTTCCGCGACACTAGGCCTTGAAAGTGCTTCCATTGGTCCTGCCGCAGAGAATGTGACCTGGGTAGGGCCAGAGAGACATCCCGAGGTCATTGGATGGCGAGATAGCCTGTTACGACTCTGCGATTCTGCGATTCGAGCAGGACTACTTTGCCGAAGCCTCTTACTTCCGAGGCCATACTGTTGGCCATGAGACTCCCAGGTGGACAAATGCATGTGACTGGGTTGATCTATGTATCGGTTGTAAAAAAACGCATGTCTCGGGGTCTCTAGATGAGCGGCCTGACACGCAGCAAGACTTCTCGTCTACCTGGGCTCCCGCTCACAGCAGTGTATTGTAAAATCTCGAATGAGAGGCGCATTAATCAATGTTGTGCTCCATTGATTCTCTACTGATGGTGAAGCCATGCTCCTCTTGCACCGATGAGGGAGAGAATAAGCTGCCTAGGTACACACGGCTATACCGCTTATGATAAAAACCTATCGCGTATTCGATGTGACCCAGCGATGGCGTGTGATCCTAACCTGACCCTGACGTTGATTCTGCTACAGATGGCCCCTCGCCTACCGCAGCAGGCCGTGTCGCCTTCAACGCAGCTTCCACCTCGGACGCGTACCGAGACCGTGTCCTGATCAAGTGCCCATATTTGTACAGAACAAAAGGAAAAGGCACCCACGCGAGCGCGAGGAACCCCGGAATCGAAGACGCCCAGTGCAGTCCCAGATTATCGTACATAATGCCCGTGAAGAGCGGGAAGACTGCTGCCAGCACAGCCCGGAGAACCGCCGAGCCCGCCAACACGGACGCGGCATACACGGTGTACGAGTCCACGAGATAGGTGGTCACGCCGAAGAAGACCAGGACGAGCCCGAACCCGAAGAATGCGCCGGCCGAGATGCTCACCATCCAATGGATGGACGGCGAGTTGGTCCACGCGAACCAGAACATGCCCGCCGGGATGAAGAGGGAGCCGATCATGCAGGGCAGCAGGCGGGCCTCGGGCGGTGTCTGGCCAGGGGCGTTGCGCCGAAGCACTTTCTGGTACCGCAAGTTGTCAAAGACGGCCGAATACAAGAGGGCGGCGAGGATCCCGACCATGATGCCGAGGAACGGGAGGCCAGAGACGCCGAGACCCCATCCGCGAGCCTCTTGGTAGACGATTGGATACGCCGCGAAGAGCAGGTAGAGCGTCGCAAAGACGATTGCGAGGTAGACGGACAGGAGAAGAACGATGGGTTCGCTCAGCAGCTTCCAGGGCATGCTCAGCGCCCGGAAGAACAAGGAGGAGGCGCTTTCTCGGGACCCGTACGCATCGCCTTTGGTTCTGTACACCTTCCCAGTGTACTTGGAGAGGTTCTCGGCCCTCCTCCGCAGGATTACCGGGGAATACGTCTCCTTGTGTTGGTCAGTTAGGTTGGTGCCAGCAAGGACGGCAAAGACGGAGGAAACCACTCACGGGAACAAAGACGGTCCCAAGGATGAAGCTAACGCCCGTCATAATGGCTAACAGCCCCATCAACCAGCGCCATCCAGCACCGGCAGTAACAAAGCCACCGATGATGGGCCCAAGAACCGGCCCGAGGAAAGGCACGGCTGAGAAGATGGTCATGGCCAGGCCGCGTTCCTTGGCCGAGAACATGTCGGCGATGCCGCCTCCAGAGTTCGTAATGGGGGACGCACCGAAGGTGCCAGCAAAGAAACGCAAAATGAGGATGGTGGCCAGGTCTTGAGACACTGCCACGCCGATGTTGAATACCGTGGCAAGCATCAAGGTGGAGATGAAAACATATCGTCGGCCGTATAGCTCTACCGATGATCAGAATTGTCCTCTCTCTCTCTCTCTCTCTCTCTCTCTCTGTGAGTGTGTGTGCACGTACCCGACATGGGAGCCCATATGAACGGTCCCGCGGCGAATCCTGCGACAAAAAGTCCAACTCCCAGGCTGTTGACCGAACTGCCGCCTCCAAACTCGGCGCGGACTTCGCTGACCGCTGAGCTGTAGGCGCTGGACAAGAAGGAGGCGCAGAAGAAGGACAAGGCGAGTATCTGCGCAATGCACCACTTGACCCAGTTTGGGAACTGCAGAGGGTCCTGAGGATCCTTCTCAAGCCAGGTGACGATAAAAGGGTCATCAATAGTCCCAGAGCCATCGAAATGATGATCCACAATCTCTGGTCTCGGCTTCGACTTCGCCCAAACCACTCGAGACCAATGCAGACGTGATGGTGACTTCTCTTTTTCGATATCCATGATTCCGTCGAGCGCGGCGTGATGGCTTGACAGGAGGCGGATCTGGAGTCAAGTAGATTCTCTGGAACCTTTTGTCTGCAAGTCCCACGGACGGCCTGTTGCCCAGGGAGTGTTCGGGCAGGTTGACGGGTTTTGCGACGGTCTACTAAATCCGTGTGCCTGTCGGACCAGCAGCCCAATGTGGAAGTAAACATCTCCGTAGATTCACGGTGTTACACTACTTCCGGGCCAGGCCGTGATCTAGGTTACTAAATCTGACGATCTAGATAACTGCAGACAGGGGCACAAGACCCAAGGAGGGTTACAAGTAGGTACATAGTACTATCACCACTCTGCAGCCACACTCCACAGGGAATCCAACCCTTGTTTATTCGCTGGCATCGCTTACATGTTGTATACGTAATTACAAAGGTATCCAAGTACTGCCGCTTGGTACTAGTACCTAGGTATTGATCACTGACGGGAAGGATTGGGAAGAATTGCGAGAAGGAATACTAGTGCTTAGCTACCCTTTGGAATCCCTGATGATTGTATGCCCAGGTACTCTGTCCCCTGATTGAGAAATCAGGAGACAACATCAGCTTCACATCGGGGAGTGCTTCCGCAAGGTAAGGCGACCGGAGCGGACGGGCATAAAAGGCCAGCTTGGCGAGGACCAAGACTAGCAACAGGCATATCATACAGCATCCAATCATCACAGCTTCAAGTACATTGCAATGTTTTCCATAGCTTCTCGTGCCGTCAATCTGACGCTGCTGTTCTCATCGCAGCTGTCCCCGGACGCCCGCATCATCCTGCGAGACGACCAACAGTGGAACACATCCGTCGAGCAACGATGGACCATCTTTTCTCCACCCACCTACCTCGGCGCTATCATACCTGCGACAGAGCAGGACGTTGCCACCATTGTAATGCAGCATTCATCATGCATAGTTCCTGTATCGAAAGCTAACGCTCTACGTACTCCAGGTCCAAATCGCGAGCGCCAATGATATCCCGTTTATGGCCACGGGAGGCGGCCACGGCGGGTCCATGACGCCCGGGACTCTCCACGATGGCATCGATATAGACCTGGGCAACTTCAAAAGTGTGGAGGTGGACGCTGCCAACAGCCAGGTCACGATCGGAGGGTCGACCATCTTTCAGCAGCTGTATGAGCCTCTCTACGCCGCCGGCAAGGAGATCCGTGAGTTCTGGTCCACGCCGAGAAGCAGCGCTGTCGTTCCGATTTGTACTAATGAAGAACCAGCAACGGCATCAGGGCCATGTGTCGGGGTGGTGGGCGCAACCCTGGGTGGTGGCGTCACCCGCATGGAGGGCATCCACGGCATGCTGGTCGACTCGCTGCTGTCCGTGAACCTCGTCACCGCATCCGGCGACCTCATCACCGCCTCCGCAACAGAGAACTCGGACTTGTTCTGGGCCATCCGGGGCGCCGGGGCCAGTTTTGGCATCGTCACGTCGGCCACTTTCAAGGTGTACGACCTGACCAACGAGGGGCAGGTATTCAACGCCGACTTTGAATTTGCTGCCGCCCAGAACCAGAGCGTCTTCGAGGCCGTAGCATCCTACAACGATTACATGCCGGCGAACCTTGCCATTGTCCAGAGCGTATCAGTCAACTCAACCATTAGTGCCGTACGTTGTTGTTATCGCATGATGGCATGTTTGCTTCGGGCGGCACAAGACTAACTTGCATACCTAGCCGTCCATCACCATAAGCACGGTGTTCTACGGCCCGGAGGACGAGGCTCTAGCCGCCATCGCCCCCTTTCTCGCCATTCCCAACATCAAGAGCAACATCTCGGTCGTCCCCTGGAATGTGCTCCCCAGCGTGACCGGCTTCGGGACCGAGTCAAAGACTTGCGTCAAGAACCTCCGGCTCGACTTTTACGGCCAAAGTCTCCGCGTCGTCGACGCGGATACGTTTGGCACCATCTTTAACCAGCTGGGTGACCTGTACGCCCAAGACCTGGGCGCCAACCCCGCCTGGACGGTGCAAAGGTTTTCCAACGCGGGCTCCCTTCTCACGTCAGACGACACGACGGCGTATCCCTATCGCGACTTACAAGCTCACATGTGCGTACCCTACAGCCCTTTTCATCCTGGCGTGTTCCTGACCCGTGAACAGATTTATGTACGCCGTCATAGCCGACTCGACTCTCGACTCGACCATGGCGTCGTTCTTGGAAAACGCGCGTGCCGAGCTCAACGCCACAAGTGGAAACACGGAGCTTTCCGTGTACGTCAATTATGCGCACGGTGATGAGGGAGCCGAAGCGTGGTACTCTTCGCGCAAAGTCCCGCAGCTGAAGAGCTTGAAGCAGAAGTGGGATCCCAAGGGACTGTTCAATTTCACCAACCCCGTGCCTCTTAGCTAGAGACATCCTACCTGGCTCCAGCCAAGTACGGTGAGTCGTGGGTAGCTTTACGCCAATAACTTCAATTCGGTACGGAGTTGCCAATAATTGGGTCTCCGGGTATATTTTATTGTAGTACATTTGTCAAAGCCTTGCAAGTGTTCGATTTAACCAATGGATTCTGAACCAAGAATCTTTCTAACTCTGCAATAAAAGCAATCCTTACTTTCTTACTCTGTATGCCTATGTAGTTTCGCAAATCTCAAGCTATATTACCTCAACTATCTGAAAAGCGGGATCCTTTGTCATGTCCGCAAAGGTATCATCCGCCAGGCAAGCCAAAACGTCAATAGTTCCATCGGGGCACGTAGGCAGGTAATACGTGGAGCCGCGGAGAGGGCCAAACCGCGGCCGCCTCACCAGCGCCGGACGCCCCAGCGGCCCAAAGACGTGGCTGTAGATGTCCGAATGTGCCCAAGACGAGCACCCGATGTCGAGATCGGGGTTGAACGTCGCGCCGAACGAAATGCCCGAGCGATCCTCGGTGCGGGCTATGAGCGTGGCAAAGCTGCGCACCACGTCTGCCGAGGTGCCCTTGGTGAGGCTCCGGCGCAGGTCGGCCGCAACGAGTCCCAGAGGGCGGCGGGCGACGGACCCCATAGGGAGCCGCGTCATGTTGATGTGAATCATGTGGCCCATGTACTCGTGCGAGATGCCCAGGGCTCGGCGGCCGTCGATGGCGCGCGAGAACTTGGTCGGCGTGTCCGGGGAGATGCCCCCGCGGAGGCGAGCGGATGAGATCCGCTGCCATATGAAGGCGCACAGGGCATCGTTGGTAGAGACAAAGTCCACAGGCGCCGTGTCTGCGTCTGCTGCTTCCCCCATATCAAAGCCCTCCCCGCGGGCTCGGGATATGTCTTGGGTCGCTTGCCTTTTGAGTGCCGCAAGCTTGTCGGGGCTGAACCGGAGCGTCCTCCAAGTGTAGGGAACTGATCTAGGAGGCTTTTTGTTGGAGTTGACCGGGAGTTGCAAGTGGCTGTGGTCAAGGAGAGGACGGTCGGGCTCGAAGAGTGGAATCAGGCACCTTCTGTCTCGATTTCCCTGTTCGACAGCGGCTAGTGGGATGTCTTCGTCTCTCATGGCTGCGGCAAGGAGCCGCAGACACTGTGTCATGCCGGTCATGTCCATGGTATTGTGCTGTGCTGCGAAATCCAGCAGGAGGCCTCCCGGGACAAAGTTGGCCTGAAAAGAAACCACAGGGGCGTCTGGTTCGCCATAGGTCTCGGGGAAGGCGCACGTTGGCGCAAGAAGAGCGCCGTCCAACTTGCCAAACGGCCCTTTGGCTGCGATGATGCCCTCGAACGACGGGTGTTGGTCTTTGCGGAAATGCTTGACCCGGATGATTGAAGAGGAGGACTCGCAGGGGGTGATCCTGAATACTCCCGAGTTTGTGTCGGTGCGGCCGTCGTTCACGACGCGGCCTGCAAGCCATGGGAAAGCCAGGGTCAGCTGCTCAGTTGCTCTCTTCAAGGCAGCAAGTGCATGCTTCTCGGTGGCAGCATCTGGCACGGGAAAGAGCAGGAGGAGATGGGTGTAGCTCTTCAGGAAGGGGAGTTGGCCAAGAACATCAGTGTATCGATCAAAATCGGACATTCTGGCTGAGGACGACTAGACCTACTCTGCTTCAGCCTGGCTATACGAACAGAATTCAAAGGACTCCAGTGTCAAAAGTAAGCCTAAGCTCTTGTTGTATCTATCAACTCCTGCAACGTTCCAAATGGAGTGCATACCCTCTTTTGAGCGTGTAGTTGAATGGTACATAAGATTCGACGAAAACCTCGGTTGCTTCGCGGCTGCTAGCCAAGCGTGGTAAGCATCTGTCAAGTAGGTACCACTAGGTATGCTATGTACTGTACCGTATAGTACGGGCAAAGAGGATGGGTCCAAGTCACTTGCCGCTACGAACGCGGGTCGTCAAGACAAGGACCGGGGCGAACCGCCGCCTCGGAAAACGCGGCATGGGTAGAAAAAAGGAACTTAGCAAGGTACCTAGGTAGGTACTCTGCGTATCAGAATAGCAGGGGTGGGGGTACGGGAATACATACTTAGTACATTGTAGTACTTCAAGTGGAGCTGTACGGTATACTTCGTACCGTATACAGACTACAGGGAATAGATCCGCCGGTGTCATCCTTGAACCACAATCTATCCAGAAGGATTCGAATCGTCTCCACCGAGTTGGAAAGTATCTCCGTACTTTGGTACTTGCTGGTTTGAAGTCATTTGGTGTGGATTAGTTATAGTTACTACGGAGTATATTACAGAGTCTAGGTACCCGGCGAGCCTTGTTGCTCTGCCCTGCTTCAAGCTTCAGTCGTACCTTTTTTGACCTGAATTCCTAGAGACATCATGCATAACGGACCAGAGCCCTTCAACGTCGCTGTCGTGGGCGGAGGCATCGTTGGCTTACACGTCGCCTTGGGCCTTTTGAAGCGCAATATCCCGACCACCGTCTTTGAAAGGACGGCTCAGTTCAAAGAGATCGGCGCCGGCCTGGGCTTCCCCAAGGTTGCCATCGAGTGCATGCGTGCGCTGGATCCTCGAATTGCTGATAGCTTCAATACCATCGCCGCCTCGACAACGGGCAGTTTGAGATGGGCCGACGGCTACACCCAGGAAGATATAAGACTGCGCACCCGTCCCTACGACTATGAGGTTGTGGCTGGTGGCCTGGACTCTTTCCCCGGCTGCCATCGTGCCCAGCTTCTTGATGGGCTTGTTGCCCTTGCGCCACCAGAGATGCTCAAGCTGAACAAAGAACTAGACACCATAGAGGATCGGGGACCCGACGAGAAGCTTCTCCTCCGGTTCCGCGACGGAAGCACTGATGAGGCTGATGCCGGTAAGTTACTGTACATCGCCTTAACAGCCATGCCAAAAAGCTGATGAAGGACCTATAGTCATTGGTTGCGACGGTATCAAGTCCAGGGTGAGGCAGGTTGTGGTCGGCGATGCTCCAGAGGCCTATCCTCACTACAGCCACCAAGTCTCATACAGAGCTCTCCTGGACATGGACAAGGCGATTGCCGCCGTAGGAGACACTGTCCGCTACCAGCTCATGTACATGGGTCCCGGGGCACATATAAACACGTACCCCGTGACAGGCCACAAGGTGGTGAATGTCGTGGCGTTCGTCCACGATCCGGACGAGTGGGGCGATGTCGTGGGGAGCGGCGTGTCGGTGGCCAAAGGGGATATCTTCAAGACCTTTTCCACTTGGGGTCCAGTCGTCCGTGCACTCGTCGACCAGCTCCCGGACAAGGTCGACAGCTGGGCCATCTTCGACACGTACGATTACCCGCTGCCCACGTATGCGTATGGCCGCATCACCCTCACTGGGGATGCCGCGCACGGCGGACCGCCCCATCACGGAGCGGGTGCCTCCATGGGAATCGAGGACGCGCTCAGCCTGGTCACGTCGCTGGCCGAGGCGGCGGGCTCTCTGCGGGACGACGCGTTACCGGCGTCCAAACATAAAGCCATCACTGCCGCGATCAAGGCCTATGATGCGGTTCGTCGGGAGCGCTCGCAGTGGCAGGTGAGGAGCAGCCGGTTTGTGGCCGACATGTACCAGCGACGCAGTCCGGACATTGGCCCGGAAAACTTCCAGAGGGAGATCTCGGAACGGTCTCACAAGATCTGGGATTTCGACTGGCAGGAAATGGTACAGCAGACAGTAGACGCGTTTTATAAGGAGTAACTACGGGGTAGGGGATCTTCAGAAGTAGTGAAACGATTAAACCAAAGCGTGGACCGGAGATCTTGTACACTCGTACACCCATACATCTTGTAGGTACAGCCAAATCTACCAGGTACCAAAAGTATGAGAATCTATTATTACATATTAAGTAGTTCTCTTTATTTTTACAAAAAATGTATACATATGAGAACGTTAGTAACCTTATAGTAATAATCTTGGGTGCTAGGCTTTCCAGCATCTTCTATTATATGAAGGAAACTATTGCAGCTTTTATAGTTATATTAACAGCTTAAAAAACAACCACAACCAAGTAAATTAATAGTAAGTATCGTCACTAAGAAATCGACAAAAACTTTAACATATACCTTATCATTAATTTTAATGATAACCTATGAGTACACCAAGCACTGAGCGAGCCACTTTTCTGCACCACCCAAAGCAAAACTCAAATTTCGCAACTCCATTAACTGAAATCAATCAACTAGTCGGAACTATATACATCAGACATTTCTTCATCCTTTTCATAAGTTCTGGCGTTATTCCTGGTCTTTCCATATGTTCTACACCGCCGTTGACTCAGTCCGCCACGGACCGACTCCTCGTCGTCCTTAGGTACTCCTTTCACCAGCTCGACGCTTCCCCTTTTTCTTTGCATTAATCATTTATTTTAAATCCTGTGTACTAATTACTCTTCAATGTATTTCCGGCCTGCTGACGCTTCGAAAGTGCTTCGTTTACCCCTCGGAGGGCTCTGTTCTCCTGTGTCAAAAGGGACACTGTATCGGCTAATGCCTGTTTGTCCTTCGACAACAGATCAACAGCATTCAAAATTGGTATCGGAGAGCTTCCTGATGGCTTGAAACTCGATATTAAATTAAAGTGGATTGCGAAAGAGTCTGAATCGAGTTGTGTGGTGTTTGGGAGACCCAAGCTTCAGGTTAGGCCGGGAGGGTTCGTCCAGGTGTTGGTGTCCGTAACTTGTTATCAAGCTTTGAAATGACAGTCGAATGAGACTAGACTCGCTTCTCTGAGCTATCACTGGATACTTCGAGGTGTAAAAGTAGCTTTGTGCGTGGACGAGGAACAACTCGACCTTGTCGATATGTATAATGCGGGCCTTGATGAATACGCTGATTTCTCGACCGCATACCCGCTTCAGCATACTCGCTTCAGCATATTAAAACACCTACCATCGAGTGGCTGAAATAGATGAGATGAATGAGGAGGTATGCAAAGAGTAATGATGTTCTTGGCTTTGCAGTATCTTTCAAAATGGGCTGAATAGTGGCTCCTATGCCCATCAAGAATCAATACTCGATAGACACCTTTAGTACAAGGTGCATAGTATTTATAGAGATGGTCGAAGCTAGCTGGTAATACTATCAAAGTCTAGATGCTATCGATATAGCTAGTCTAAGACCAGCATTAATGCTAATAAGTAGTATAATAATTACATTGAAATAAGTCAACTAGCGAAAGCTTCGGTATATATCCTTATCTAAATTCTTTATAAAACAGTAAACGGTTGAAGAGTCCTAAGTCTCTAAGTTTTCCAACTTATCTCTATGCCTTATAAAACTCTAAGTCCTTGCAGCTATTATTAATAACAGCTATAGTAAGTACTAGGACTAGTGCCTTTATTTTATGCACTATTTTAGTAACTAACTGATATTAGCTTATTTAGACTTCTAGCATTAATTAAGTAATAGTAGGAATAGGTTAAAGCAACTAGTATTAAATTTAATTATAATTAATTAGGTAAGACTACATGTGCTAGCCCTATAGGGGTAGTTTATAGGATATAATGCTCCCTGAATAATCTATCGATATGAAAACCAAGTCCGGTCCGAGAAATTAACTACTTCCTCCAACCCTCTTACTTTCATTGCGCCTTAACCAGGGTCGAAAATCCTTTTCATGACAGACATATGGCGATGGACGATTGCATGTTGTCCAGCTTTCGGGAGGAACCCACCCATCTGAAAGAACGCAAACACCTTAGCAGTCATCTTGTCTCGGAGACCCAGCCAAATGTGAACCTTCTTCGTCTTTTCATAGATTCTGCCTATCAAGGCCTAAGGGAATCTGCTGGACCTTCTCGACCTCGTCGGCCTGGTTGAAGCAAACGGCGTCGATCCACATATAGTGAGGCTCGTCTTTGTTCTGAAACCACCGCAACAGAGAGTCGACGTCGGGTGTGATCCTCAAGTACGAAGTGTCCCCATCTTCGGTGAACTCCATTTTCCGTGATAGCTCGGGCTTGCACCATGTATACTGGACGGCACAGGAGCTTGCAGTCTGGGTTGAGCGCCGGCGTCCGATGATGGAGCAGCTCAGTGGTGCTCCCTCGTCTTTCGCTGGGTCTAGGATGGTGAGCCGAAGTGCACATAGAGGTGCGTAGTGGTATCCATTAACGACTGGCATTATGACTGTAGTGAACAAGGAAACAAACCTTTATGTAGACGTTATAAATCTTCTTGCTAAAGTCACAACAATGCTGGTTGAGGTATAGGATGATCATTCCAAATGAGATGCAGGATAAGAGAGCAGTGAGGAGAGTTGGGCAGGTGTACGTCTGTACGAGATCGCGTAATGTCATTCTTTAGGTAAAAAGGTCTCTAGCCAGACGGCGCAGAAGTAAGAACAATCCACAACTAGTTATTAGACGCCTCTGATTAGGTAGTCGAAAACTTGGCGATCATGGTCTGTTACTGGCTAGATTTTTGAAGATACGCCCTACCACATACACCCAACTACTCGGCCGAGAGACGTTCGGAGCCGGTGAAGTTGTTCCTGGCCATTCTTCAGACGTCCTTCCGATCCCTGGAGACCCCGTAGAACTTCCAGATAGTAGAGCTGCAGGGAGAGAGGCCGTGCTTACACGGCGGAGCGGGCGGAAAGGATGGTCGAGGCTTGAGCTCCCCTGGAATGCTTATCGTATATATGTACGGGGGTGCTTCTTAACAAATGACTCTGCGAGCGTACAGTATCAGGGTATGACCATCCACACACCGCTTCATGCCGGGTCGGGTCAGACCGCTCGCGTCGTCGTCAGTCTGCAGCGGACTTGGAGTACTCCCCCTGTTTTCCCGAACTTAAGCCGATACATGTCCCAGGTTGCGGGAGCGGATGGATGGTGACTGGAGTTTTCGACGTCGCTCTTGGATGGTTCAAAGTCTCGTTAAGGACAACACCTAGGCCGGGGTCAAGCGGCGATGGCAACAGCACAGGAATAGCAATACTTAGCGAAGCTCTACTGCCCATGCTAGAGGGCTTCATCTCTCTCATCACTACAACACCTAAATCTATCTATGGCTTTTCTCAGTAAAAAATAGTAGCTAATCCTTAGACTAGAGTAGGTAGATAATATCGACATTATAAGAGCCTTATAAGCCAGCTTGTAATTCTAAAACATTAAGAGGACTTTAATAGTTAGCGCCAAAAAAAAAAAAAAAAAACTATTAGCTACTACACCCTTGTAGTTTTTGATGATATATTTCTCTATAAAGCACCTGGAATTTGGAATGTCAGTGCTGCGTTGATATAGCCCCGCCGCTGGCTGGTTGCGTTAGCTCGAACACGTATGGACAGACTCCAAATAATAGCAAGGAAAATCACACTAATAATCAAGGATTCGAGAGAATAAATTTCTCGTAAAAATATATCAGCCCACCAGGTTCCTGAGCGCACCTTGTCTGGATCGCCTGTGCAGGTGGTCTCGGTTGATTTCCTGCTCCCATCAACCCACTCCAGGGCTATTTCGTCGTCATCACGCTTCAGATAAGCTTTGGCCTCAGACCCAACCGGCTGGCTCCCGCGTGGAATGAGCGGCGTCAGTGAGAAGAGGCATATTTAATAGTATCCGCACCCTGCCAGTGTCACATGCTTCTAACACACGAATGATGCTCAACCTGGCCGATCCCTGCTAGGGCGGCGATCTTGCAATCTACCGAAGGGGTCTGTCCTTATTCCCCAAACAGGCCATACTAGAGTCTGGCAGCGTCAACAGTACCTGATGAGCAGAGGCTGAGGATGACGGAGCCGAGCTTCTTCTATGATGGTGGAATCTGCACAAGTTACCTTGTTGTCGTCGCCCATGGCGCGCAGCGGAGTTTCTGTAAAGGGTATAGACCTACCATTGTCCATCCCAAAAACAAAAGGGTTTTGCGGAGCCTCTTTTTTCTGAACACCAACGTCGCTGAAGGGCCCGGACCCGAGCATCCCTCTTGGTATTGAGGCCAACACATGCAAAATTCCGACGATAGAGCTGATGCTACCTAAGCGGACAGAGAACGTGTCCCCAGGTAGACTTTTTTGGGGGGCCAAGCGGTGATACATTATACGTGCGACATGAAATGCCGATGGGCCCTGAGGCGGGCGAACTTGATGGTATCTCATATAAGGGTCATGGGAGCTGTGCTGGAGGGGGTTTGATTGTCTCTCAAACCGTCCATCTTTGACAAGTCTTTCAGCCTCCGACATACCTGCCCAGGTGTGGCAGATCGACAACATGGCAGACAACCACTCCGCAACGACTACTGTCGATGTAGGCCAAAGAACTCGGCCCTCAACATCGTCCAGTGCAGAGAGAGTCGCGGAGAGGAACGAACGGGTCGGCCAGCTTGCGAGGAATTTCTCACGCAACAGTGCTGCTGGCGTCTCTCCAGTTGTGAATCCTTTCCTCACCAAAGATTCTGCCTTGGATCCCTCTTCACCGGAGTTCGATGCAACGAGATGGGTAACAGAGCTTCTGCATGCCTTCTCCCAGGATCCGGAGAGGTATCCAAGGCATACTATCGGAGTGTCATACCGTAACCTTGGCGTTTATGGGTTTGGTCGCTCGACGGACTACCAGAAAGACGTGCTCAACGTGCTGTTCCGCGCCCCGTTGATGATTCGAGACCTTTTATCAAAGCGGGGGACCAAAATACAGATTCTCAACGGCTTCGAAGGTTTGGTCAAACGTGGGGAGATGTTGCTTGTCTTGGGTCGACCTGGAAGGTAGGTGGCGAGTTTGCTGCCTCTCCGTTCCATTGCATCTCAATGGCGGTGATGCTGATAGTGCTTTACCCAGTGGTGTTACAACCCTGCTCAAAACTATCGCCGGCCAAATGAACGGTCTCCACCTCGACGAAGGATCTCAGTTTAACTATCAAGGGGTCCCATGGGAGATGATGCACAAGTACTACCGCGGCGAGGTCATTTACCAAGCTGAGACCGATGTGCATTTTCCTCAGCTCACTGTTGGTGATACACTGCTCTTCTCGGTCCTCGCTCGAACACCAAAGAACCGACTACCAGGTGTATCTCGCAAGATTTATGCTGAACATCTTCGTGACGTCGTCATGGCTATGTACGGAATTTACCATACGATGAATACGAGGGTTGGAGACGACTTCGTACGCGGAGTCAGCGGCGGTGAGAGGAAGCGCGTTAGCATTGCAGAGGTGACGCTCAGCCAGAGTGGTCTTCAGTGTTGGGATAACTCCACTCGAGGTCTTGACAGTGCAACCGCTCTAGAGTTTACTAGAATCTTGCGGCTTTCTACTGAACTGGGTGAAACAGCTGCAATTGTCGCGATGTACCAGGCCTCGCAGCCGGCTTACGACGTCAGTTTCTCGTCCAAAAGCCGAGACTGATCACCATCTGACATAGCATCTCTTACAGATATTCGATAAAGTCGCGGTTCTATACGAAGGTCGACAGATGTACTTCGGGCATAAGGACGATGCAAAAGCCTACTTCACCGATATGGGATGGCATTGTCCCGACCGGCAGACAACGGCGGACTTTCTTACGTCTTTGACAAACCCCGAAGAACGAGTTCCGAAACCAGGGTTTGAGCTCAAGGTCCCAAAGACACCAGATGATTTCGCTGAAGCGTGGAAGAGGAGCGACGCCAGAGCCAGGCTTCTTGCAGATATCGACGAGTTCGAAAGCTCCTCTCCGCTGCGAGGTCAGGAAATCGAGCATATGCAAAAAACACGAAAGGCCCAGCAGTCCTCCCTCATGTAAGCAAAGCTGCGTCTTTTGATGGTCCTGTGCAATGGCATTCGGTCATGCTAACACTCGTGTTAGGCGATTGAACTCTCCCTACACGATTTCTGTCCCTATGCAAATTCAGCTTTGCATGAGCCGCGGCTACCTACGCCTGATAGGAGACAAATCATTCTTTCTTATCACAGTATTTGGAATGCTTGCGATTTCTCTCATTCTTGGTAGCGTCTTCTATCAGCTTCCGGACACCGCCGATTCGATGAACCAGAGATGCATCCTTCTGTACTTCGCCATTCTTTTCAATGCCTTGATGAGTGCCTTGGAGGTGAGTCTATGCCGAATGATCGATCGTTGCGAAGCTCTGATGCAGGGTGAGATCTCATCGCTGACGGTCCAAGATTCTTACGCTCTACGTCCAACGTCCTATTGTGGAGAAACATGGTCAATATGCGCTCTACCACTCCTTCTCCGAAGCCATTTCATCGATGATTTGCGATATGCCTGCGAAAATTCTGTCGACGCTTGCCTTCAATATTCCTCTATATTTTATGGCTCACCTTCGCCAAGACGCTGGTGCATTCTTCACATTCCTCTTGTTCGGTTTCACAACGACAATGACCATGTCGATGATATTCCGTACTATCGGTCAGACTTCCAAGACGATCCACCAGGCCCTCACGCCAGCGGCAATCATCATCATTGCTCTGGTTATTTACACAGGCTTCGTCCTCCCGACGCGGAACATGCAAGGCTGGCTGCGATGGATCAATTACATTGACCCGATTGCGTACGCCTACGAGTCCTTCGTCGTGAATGAGTTCAGTGGTAGAGACTTTCCCTGTTCTTCCTTCATCCCCCAAGGGCCGACATACCTCAACTCAACTGCAGCTGAGAGAGCTTGCTCGACCTCAGGTGCCTACCCTGGCCAGTCATTTGTGAACGGAGACGCGTATATCAACAATTCTTACGGGTATTACAAGTCCCATTTATGGAGGTGTGTTTATCAAACGAAATATAGACTTAGTTTCCTATCGAGAAAATGCTGACCACCAATGCGAAGAAATTTGGGGATCTTGATTGCATATGTTATCTTTTTCATGACGGTGTATATCTTCGCCGCTGAGTATATCACGCTCGATTCTTCAAAGGGCGAAGTCCTAGTTTTCCGTCGTGGACATGGAAGTAGATCGGCTTCATCGCAGACCTCTCCTGGCGATGAAGAGTCTGGGCCACCTGCACCAGGCGATCAGACTCTCCACGGAGGCAACGAGACGAGCGAGATTAACGAAGACGATCAGTCACAGACCGTGAAGCAGAAATCTATCTTCCATTGGAAAGATGTTTGCTATGACATTCAAATCAAAGGAAAACCCAGACGGATCTTGGACCACGTTGACGGCTGGGTAAAGCCGGGCACTCTGACAGCATTGATGGTGAGTTGATAAATACCCAGCCTAAACTCTGACAATGACTTCTGCCTAACCTGTTGCCATATAGGGTGCCACTGGTGCGGGCAAGACCACACTTCTGGATGTTCTAGCAAATCGCGTCTCGGTCGGAGTGGTCACGGGAGAGATGTTAGTAAACGGTAATCCACGGGGTAAATCCTTTCAGCGCAAGACCGGATACGTACAGCAACAAGACGTCCATCTCGAGACTGCGACAGTAAAGGAGGCTTTGCGATTCAGCGCGGCTCTGCGGCAACCAGCCTCTGTCTCGCTAGACGAGAAATACACCTATGTCGAGGACGTCATCAAGTTGCTGGGAATGGAACGCTACGCTGATGCTATCATTGGTGTTCCGGGAGAAGGTAAGTTTGGTTCATCCACAAAGCGAAGGTGACATTCTCTGACCATGCCCTTCTTAGGTCTCAATGTCGAGCAAAGGAAGCGCCTCACCATTGGTGTCGAGCTAGCCGCGAAACCAGATTTGCTCTTGTTCCTCGACGAGCCCACGTCCGGACTTGACAGCCAAACTGCCTGGTCAATTTGCACTTTGATCAAAAAGTTGTCTGACAATGGCCAGGCTATTCTTTGCACGATCCATCAGCCATCAGCGTACGTAGTTTGCGACTATTCTTTCTCTACAGAACTCAATCCCCTCTAGGACGCGACAAAGGCTGCCCCGATTTCTGTCATTCATCTTCGCAACCTTCCGTATCGTATGTGTACTGTAGCTGACTGAAGTCCAACGCAGCCTTCTGTTCCAGCAATTCGACCGTCTCCTTCTCCTTGCTAAAGGTGGCAGGACCGTCTATTTCGGCGACATCGGCGACGACTCCCAGACCATGATCGACTACTTCGTCAGCCAGGGTGGTAAGCCGTGCGGAAAGGATGAAAATCCTGCCGAGTGGATGCTGAAGGTTATCGGGGCCGCTCCAGGAGCACATACAGACAAGGACTGGTACGAAACCTGGCGGAACAGTGAAAAATTCCAGGTAGTTCAGCAGGAGCTGCACTCTCTGGAGAGCTTGAGCGTCACAGTTTCCAATCTCGACGATGATTCCCAAACAGCGACGAAATATGCCGCCTCTTTTCGAACCCAGTTCTGGATGGTGCTCCAGCGGGTATTTCAGCAGTATTGGCGGACTCCAAGCTATATCTACTCCAAGCTCACTTTATGCTGCGGTACAGTGAGTTGCCTTGGGTCCAAACCAATCCCAAGCCATTGATTTTTACTTACGATTTGCGCAGAGTCTGTTCATCGGCGTGTCCTTCTACAAGGCTCCACTCTCTCAGCAAGGCCTTCAGGACCAGATGTTCTCCATTTTCATGCTCCTCGTCATGTTCGCGTTTCTTGTCTACCAGATGATGCCGCATTTTATTAGCCAACGAAATGTTTTCGAGGTCCGTGAGCGGCAGTCGAAAACATATTCATGGTACATGTTTATGCTGTCAAACATCCTCGTCGAGATACCCTGGGCTACGATCGCCGCAGTGCTTGTCTTCTTTCCCTTCTATTATTTGGTCGGATTCTACCAGAATGCCGTTCCCACAGATGCTGTGACTGAGCGAGGGGCGTTGTTCTTCTTGCTGGTCTGGGTTTTCATGCTCTTCGAGTGCACCTTTGCGGACATGGTGATTGCTGGGATCTCGACGGCCGAAGTTGGTGCAACTCTGGCCGTGCTGCTTTTCGCCATGTCTCTCATCTTCTGCGGGTGAGACTACCCGCTAATGCCCACAAAATTGACCGAAATTGCGCTGACTCTTCGTGACAGCGTCATGGCCACGCCTGCCCAGCTACCTGGCTTCTGGGTGTTCATGTATCGTGTGTCACCCCTGACCTATCTTCTCTCCGCCATGCTCTCGACAGGCATCGCGAACCAAGAGGTCAGCTGCTCCGGCATCGAGCTCTTGTCCTTCACCCCGCCGTCTGGCCAGACCTGCGGGGAGTACATGTCTGCCTACATCTCGATGGCCGGCGGCTACTTGGCCGACGCCAACGCGACGCAGTCCTGCCAATTCTGCACCCTCTCGACCACAAACACCTTCCTGGCGAGTGTCTCGTCGTATTATGATCAACGGTGGCGCAACTTCGGGCTGATGTGGGTTTATGTTGGCTTCAACCTTTTCGCAGCCATTGCGTTGTATTGGCTGGCCAGAGTGTCGCGGTCTGGTGGTCGCCCTCCATTCCTCCAGGGCGTGTTTGAAAAGCTCGTTAGCTTAAAGGATGCGAAAACGGCCTAGGCCGAGTCTTGGGCGGTTCGTCGATCTCTTTAACAACCGTTACCTAGCTGCGAAGTCCTGCGTCAGAGGCGGTTGCTCAGTGGTGGTAATATGATGGCAAGACCTATATGGATTCGAGGATGGAGTTCTTTTCTTGCTAGTGGATTCTTCGGTTGACAATCCCAGCTGTCCAGACGGTCGCGGCCCTCAGTAGAAGTCACTACGGTACGGAGTGCACAAGACTTGATAGACGAGAAAAATGAATACCGAATCTTCAATCACGGCGCACTATGTCAAGGCTTCAGCAGTCATGCTTACCCTTGCGCTATCACGGCACGGCCAACTATTACCAAGCCTAAGGGGAAAATATACGACAGACAATGGGTATCAATAATGCAGATAACTGAGTTTTCAACTGCCATTGTCGGGATTGCGTAGTTGGTTCTGAAAACGAAGCGATTCCATCGACTTCCATAGGCTGGAGACTGAGGTGCAGAAGGGAATGGATTCATTTCAGAGATTACCTATTGTAGTAATTCCTAGATCAGAGGGCACAATCCAATTACAAAAAGAAGGGGGAAAACACTCCCTTAATTTTTCAACCGCCCTTTTTTCGAACCAAAAGATAGTCCTTGTTTTCTATTTCTCTATTTTTCTAATATATTTTTTTTCTTCTCTTTTTTCACCCTTATTTTTTTCACCTTTTTTTCACCCTTTTTTTTTCCACTCGTTTTATTTTTTCTCCTATTTTTTGGTGGATGATATTCGGTACATACCTAGGTACATGATAAGACCAGATAAGATGCGGATGATCGGTGCCATCCCTGCGAGCCACGCGCGTTGCCTGCCGGGCTGAGCTTTTGTCCAGACGCGATGCGCGCGAACATGATTGTTGGGTTTCCTTCAACCTGAACCTCACTTCGACCAGACAACTCCCACTCGCGCCATGACGAGAATTCCAGGCCGCCTCTACTCCTATTCTTGATATTGCACAATGGTCGTCTGCAGATACTATGAGCAGGGCAACTGCAGATTCGGCGGTAAGTGTCAATTGTCCCATTCTTCCCATTGTGCCCGTCCTCCTTCCGCCCTGTTCCGCGCCCTTCCACCACCATACCGCTCGCAATCATGCCTCCTCTCAGCCATGGACCGGTCCTCTCTACCTCTATATAACTTCGCATACCTTCACCAAGAGCTGCTCCTCCCAACAAGCTCCCCAACCGACACGACAAGATGGCCCCCAAGAAGATCCCCTCGATTTTCATGCAGCCGAAGAAGCTTTCGGGCCGCTGCCCGGGTCAACCTTCCGCCGCCGCCACCCCCAACAAGAAGAAACCCAGGTCTCCCACATTAAGTGAGAAAGGTGGGTTCGACTACGAAAAGCTCGCCCAGCTGGACCTGGAGTTGGAGCGCCGGGGCATCCCCACCCTTAAGGGGAAGAAGGAGAAGAAGGACAAGAAGGACAAGAAGGAGACGGCCAAGGAAACCAACCCGGAGCAGACCGTCCCGAAGGAGAACGAGACGCGGAAGACGACCGAGGAACCCAACACGGAGCAGGCCGTCCCACAGCAGATCGTTCCGGACGACACCCCTTCCGAAGAGAAGAAGGAGACGGCGGAGGAACCTGCGCCGGAGCAGACCGTCCAGAAACAGATCATCCCGGACGAGACCACGCTCAAAGAGGAGAAGAAGGTGGAGCAGACCGCTGCCAAGGAGACTGTCCCGCAGCAGATCGTGCAGGAGGAGACCAGCCCGGCGCAGGCCGCTCCTGAGAAGACCGTCCCGGAAGAGATCGTCCAGGAAGAGGTCCTCCCGGTGCACGCCGCCCCTGAGGAGACCGTCACCGAGCAGGCCGTCCCGAAGGAGATCCTCCCAGGGGAGACCGTCTGGGAGCACGTCGTCGACGATGCCCAGAACGCCATCTTCTGGGACCTCCTGAGCTTCCTCGCTGAGCCGCCCCTGCCCCCATCCCCTCCGCC
>MUZK01004438.1:0-33579 GCA_003013055.1 Juglanconis sp. DMW523 | reverse complement strand
CTTGCGCTCAGGACCCCGGGCGGACCGACCAGCTGTGACTCACAATTTTTTAATGTTTCTTTTTCTACTTCTAGGAAACACCATCTTCCTGGCTCTCGGCACCGCCCGTCTCCCGTACGGCGCATCCACCCTCTGGCTGAAGGCTTTGATCTCCATCGCGGCCTTCTGGGCCGGCTGCTACTCCTTCGGGCAAACCCGACGCATCGGCAACAAGCGCAAGCTAACGCTCGCGCTCTCGTTTCTGGCCCAGTCGCTGCTCATCCTCATCTCCGCGGCCCTGGCGCAGAGCGGCGTCGTCCCCGCGTTTGCATTGTCGTCTCTGGGCACAGAGGCTAGCGAGGTGCTGCTGAAGCGGTACGAGACCAACGCCATGTCGATGGCCCCGCTCGCGTTGATGGCGTTCCAGTTCGGCGGGCAGATCGTCACGAGCCGGGTCCTGGGATTCAATGAGGTCCCGACCAATGTGCTGACTTCGCTGTACTGCGACTTGCTGTCGGACCCGCTGCTGCTGGCGCCCATGGGAGGTAATGTGAAGCGGGATAGGCGCATCACTGCAGTCATCTTGATGCTGGTCGGGGCTATTCTGGGTGGCTGGCTGCAGCGGTCGAAGGCTGGTATGCCTGCTGCGCTGTGGATTGCCGGGGCTGTGAAGCTGGTCATTGCGGTGTCTTGGATGACCTGGAAGGGAAAGTCGCCGCCGAAAGATGAAAAGGGTACCGCACGGGTGTGAGAAAGCTGCAGCTTACGTATTGCTTGCTCTGTTGATGAACCTTACTCCATGAGGTCTCAATTCTGCCTCTCGGTGTTTTTTTGGGAGGGGAGAGGGGGGGTTTGGGGTTTTTTTTTTTACTACAACTTCCGCATAGACGATAGACCGATACCCTGGTGGCCACAGTATAGACTAGACTTTCGATCATATGACAGTACTAATCCAGTCCTCTAAGACTACTCTTCCACTGGACTGCGCCCGCATCATTCATGCCTCGTTTTCTATGGCAAACGACCAGGCTCACCTCTTTTAAGTGGCGACATATATCGTCCGACAATGATTTGGTTGAGAAGCAGCCCCCGGTAACAGGTTGTTGGGATCCATAGGCCTGAGTGTCGCATGAGAAGATTGTTGGCGGGGGCTCGTTGAGGACAGAGCCAAAGCCCCCTTAAGTGTCTCGGGATATAATATGTAGAAGATATAAAGAAAGGGATGGTGGACCCGTAACTTGGTACTGTGACACTTGGCCGGGACTGCTGACGAAGACAATCAGTAGCCAATTTGTCACAATACCTGCAGGAGATGCTCTGGGTGGTATTTTATGAAGAACAGGATGGGCACTTGTGAGTCAATCCGCATTGCCACTACCATTCTCGTCTGTGGTTCAAGTCCATGAATAGGAGTAGACCAGACTGACAGAGACAAGGGCCGAAAACAAGGTTGAGCAGTATAGCGTCGGTAGTTCCGAGACAGGCGCGGGCCTGTGCAGGGTCCGAAACTTTTCAAACATTACCTATCAGATCAGCAGCACGCTCGCATTGTTAGGTTGTCATAGTCTCTTTCATGATCGCCCACAAGCCATACCTATATACCACCTTTACAGTTTCGATTTCACCAGGGCCGCTTTCTCCCACAAGCCCGATTCGTCCAGGTTTGGCTCGCCGTCGTAGATATCCCTTTCAACCATCCGAGTATTTACCTGGTATAATGTCAGCATACATCTTCCGAAGAGAATCACTCATGGTCTTATGATGCTTAGTGGATGGACTTACAAATTGTGGTCCCAGCTCCGTGATGCTGCTTGCCCCCAGGAGACGCATACACGTCTCTACCTCGGCCTGCAGGACTGTCCTTGGCGTCAGCACCAGAATACAATGATACATCCGAGGCACAACCTTGAAGGGTTAGAATCTTACTCTCAAAGGTCCTATACACTCCCTTCCATCCGCCAGCACCCAGTCCCCAAAGCGGTGGCCTCCCGATCCCCACCGCCTTCGCACCTAGACACAGCGCTTTCACAACATCCGTGCCTCTCTTCACACCGCCATCCACCCATAACTCAACGTCATTGAACGCCTCCGGGCAGTACTTTCTGCACTCGAGCAGCGTATGTATCGCAGGCGGGGCAGTATCCAGCGCTCTTCCGCCGTGGTTCGACAAGATGACAGCCTTCAGGGTCCCCGGGTTCTCCCTCGCATACCTAGCAGCCAGGTAGACGTCCTCGTGGGTCTGTATTCCTTTCAACACGATCGGCATATCAGGGGCGTGCTTCTTCAACCAAGGCAGCGTCGTCTTCCACGTCAGATCCGCGGCCGTGCCCGCGAACAGCGCCTGTCCGACCCCACCGGCGGCGGCCTTCGCCTTGCCAAGAGCAGGGTAGTCGACCTGGCTCTCCGCCGGCGGACCCGAGGTCTCCAGGCCTTGTTTCTCATCCATTTCCCTCTTGCCGGGCACGGGCGCATCGAGGGTGAGCACGATGAACTTGTACCACTTGCGCAGCTTGGCGATGCGCGCGAGCATGACCTCGCTCTTTCGCCTGTCGTTATGGACGTACAGCTGCCAGCCGAACACCTGCCCGTCGTGGGCGCCCTGGACGATCTGCTCCGGGGTCATGCTGGCGTTGTTGCTGACGATCTGGCAGGCGCCGAAGTAGCCCGCGGCTTTGGCGATGCCGGCCTCGCCGTCCGGGTGGGCGAGACGGGCCATGGCGGCCGGGCAGACGAAGACGGGGGTGCGGACGCCGAATTGGCCCAGTAGCGAGGTGGAGGTGTCGCACTGCACGCAGTCGACGAAGACGCGGGGCCGGAGGAGGATGGAGCGGTAGACGGCGTTGTTGTAGTTCTTGGAGAAGAGGTCATCGGCGGCGGAGAAGTAGTAGGCGCGGCATTTGGCGGATACGAGCTTCTGGGCGACGTCGGCTATCTCGTCGAGGTTGAGAAGGTGGTCTAGAGGTGGTGGTACGTATTTCGCGGGCGGCGATGAAGGGGAGGAGGGGGAGGAGGTCGAGGAGGTCGAGGATTGGGCGGCAGAGGCATTGTCATGGCCAGCAGCTGAGTTTGCTCGCGCCAGACTGTCTGGGTTTACACGGCCGAGTTTGGCTTCTGGCGGGAGATTCTCCTCAATTGTGCCTGGAGGGTGGATGGGGTCGTATTCCTCTGTCGCGTCCTTGCCAGCCAGCTTGAGGATGATGTTGGAACCGCCAGGGTGTTCGGACAGGAAGTTGGTCACATCGTAAACGTTTCCGTACAGAATGACCCAGCAACTCTCGTTAGAAGTATGCTTCGCAACTGTCAAGGTCATGGAGTTCGTTAGCCGGGTCATCTGTTGCAGATGGCCAGTCTCTCTCTCTTCCGGGACTCTTCCGGGACTCTTCTGGGACTCTTCTCTTGACTTGCCTTCTTCTATAGTAAACTCCTTCGCCATGTTGCTACAGTAGTATCGAGACAGAACACGCAGGGGACCTCTATACAGAAGGAAAGTCAGTCGAAAACAAGAACAAGAAGATGAAAAGAAGGAAGAACATCATGATCGATCATGGCAAATGACGGTAGCATTTCGACTCGGCAGGGACTCCACCGACTCCGAAGGCTGGAGGGAGAGCTCTGGCTGTCGTTTCGCACTCGTTCAGGGCAAGTTTCGGCGATGACTGCCGCTGCATGTTCTGCATGTTCTGCATGTTCGTCGTCCATGCCCCCACTTCCCCGGGTCAAAAAATGTGGGGGCTTGCCAAGAGGTGACCAATTGACGCAGTCCTATTCGCTGTAACAACGACCCGAGATGCCGGCATGTCTCCGGGATGTGTGTCTGTTCTCCGCCGACCGGAGTAGGAGAAGGTCAAGAGAGAAGGTCAAGAGAGAAGGTCAAGCACTCGACGACCATGTTTGAGAGCAACTTGTTGGCCAAGCCCGGTATCCTAGGTAAGAACAAGTGCATGTCCCCAGCTGATAATTCATGGCTTCCCTCTCCCTGAAATCCGTCGGCGGTAAGGCCAAGACTCAGATCGCATCGTCCTGCTGTCAGATTCCAAGGTTGTAGTGAGCGATCCGGGTACCTATTATACTAGACACTTTCATTGACTCCTCAGGACGGCCACTTGTTGAGCCGCTTGTACTTTCCTATCACGGACAGCTTTGGGGGACACTATAAATATCACATGCATCAGATGCGCCATCAGCAAGCATCATTTGACTCACATAATAGTTCATCTTGCCCGTCCGCGAATCCCTTTGCTCAGTATACATGTATACAAACAGCAGGAGTTGGACACTGCATCTCAAAGAACAAGCATAACACATAACAACACCCTGTAAGGCTGCACAACACACGACGACATCATGGCTAGTGAGACATACCCCAAGACGGCCCAGAGCGCCATCAACAGGCACAAAGAGAGAGGTAGAATTTCCTTGTAAAATAAAACCCTCGGTTTTTCTAGAAAGAAAAAAAGACCAGGAAATCTCTCACTGACATGAACACTATGGACAGGCAACTACGATGCTGAGACAATCCACTCCATCATCAACAGCACGCCCGTAGCCCACGTCTCCTTCGTCCCGGACCCCTCCAACCCCCTGCCGGTCGTCCTCCCCATGGTCGCCCGCGCAGGTACATTCCCCGACGGCGACGGCGACGCAGCCGTCTACGTCCACGGCTACGTGTCCACGCGGATGTTCCGCCCACAGACCGGACGCTCCGAGCCCGCGACGCCGGCGGACGCGGACGCGGACGCGGGCTTCCCCGTGTGCATCGCGGCCACCAAGATCGACAACCTCGTGCTGGCCCTCACCCCCTTCAACCACAGCTACGACTACCGCTCCGCCGTCGTCCACGGGACCGCGACCCTGCTGGATCCGGGCACGAGGACGGACCCGCGGAACCGCGACGAGATCCTGTGGGCCATGCAGGCCATCACGGACGGCATGGTGCCGGGCCGGTGGGACGGGAGCAGGGTGCCCCCGGAAGAGGGAGAGATCGCGTCCACGAGGATCCTGAAGGTGAGGATCGATAGTGCGAGCGCCAAGATCCGGAATTCGGGGGTCAAGGATGATGCCAAGGACTTGAAAGAGGAGGCCACGACGAGCAAGGTCTGGACGGGCATCATTCCTTATGTTGAGATGCTCGGGGATCCGGTGCCGGCTGAGACGAACCAAGTGGCGGCTGTACCGACCTACATCTTGGACTACGTCAAGGGGCACAATGAGAAAGCACATGCTGGTTCGGGTCCGGGTGGGCTTGTGTCCAAGGTCATGTCATCGCTTTTCGGAAGGTGAGGTCGGTGTTGACCATGACTACTTAGTAGCTAGGTACGGCGCACATGTTTCGGTCGTCCAGTCTGGGAGCTATCAAGGTAACCCAAGGTAACCAGTCACACGTGCAAGACTAGACCTCCTAGCTGACAGCCAGCCTACTTTTCTCTGCAGCACAGCTATTTCATGTGCTGCTGGATGAATCCTTCCAACTCCTTGCCGTTGGTGATGCTGTCCACGACACCCTTTGCCCTGGGCTTGAATCCGAGGCTAGTAGTCAGACTGTGAAACGAGTCAGTAGCTAGGACGTAGTGCACGACGAAGGCTCCAGAAAGTACTCACTCTGGGCTGGTGTAGCTGTTTTCCGTCCCCCACACGAGGGTGCCAAAGCACTCGCTGTAAGGATTCTCCTTGCCGCCTACGAACTCCATGAACTCCTCTCTGTTCGTCAACAGCTTCGGCTGACCCCCATTCTCCTTGGCCACGGGATGTCCGAGCCTCTTGAGTTCTCCCGCCACAGCATCGAAGTGCTCTTTCCACAAGAATGGCTTTTTCTCGGCGGGAAAGACATAGTGCGACTTCTGCTGCCCCGGCTCGAGCTTCTCGAGATGCTGCAAGAGCAAGATGTACTGGTCCACCAGATCATGTACCCATACGCAGTTCCATGAGCCCGTATGGCCGTCCGGAAGAGTTGCAAGCCCGTTCTTCATCATGTAGGTCGTCAGCATCGGCGTCTGGATGGAGATCCGCTTCCAAGGCGCGGACCCGATGCCGTAGATGAGAGGAGGCATCATGATGCTGGTAACGACGTTGTGCTCCTTCTCCTTCTCTGGGTTGAACAGGTTCTTCCGCAGAGGTCCATCAACATGCCTGTGGTAGGCGTCTGGTCCAATCCGAGCATCCAGTTCCTCGTCCGTCATATTCAAGTCGGACAGGGTCTTCTCCTCGACAGACTTTGAGCCCATACCCCGGGCAGAGTTGGCGAGCTCATCGTTGCCGCTCGTCTGAATGTAGATGGCACGCTTGGCACCCTTAGGCCTGGCCTTGAGGCCTTCCACAACGGCGAAGGCTCCCTTGTCATCATCCGCCGAGGCCGCGTGGATGATCACGTCCGCCTTGGCTGTCCATTCCTTGATAATGTCAGCGTCGGTGAGGGAACCCTTCACAGGCTCGATGCCTTGTTCTTTGAGCTCCGCCGCTTGGTCGTCCCGGCGCGTGAGGGCGTAGAGTTTGAGGTCCGGTCGCACTTCCTTCAGCTTCACTAGCAGCGAGCCGCCGATAAGGCCCGGGCCGATCAGGAACAGCGTCTTTTGCTCCGACGAGGCCATTGTGTGAAATGGAAATTTGCCGTCATGGGCTGCTGTCTGAAAGTGCGAGGAGGAGCAAACGTCGGCGCCCCTCCTCTATACATTAGTAATAGTTGCGAGAGTGCAGCATGACATCATTAGCAACAGCGGATGAACAAATAACCTTCCCTTTCTTTCAGCTGTGAGGCATCTGGGATGTTAAACAACCCGCATCGTTACTGACTACACAGGTTTGTTCATGATAGGAAAGAAACTCAATCACCATTAACACGGCACTTGCTCTGGCTTTCTGCCCCCCTCCCCCTCCCGGCCGGAGCGATCGTGATCATTCTACTACTTTAGGTAGACAAAGGAACGACAGATGACTCCTTGCAGCAACTGGACTGTCTAGCAGTTGGAAATGATTGACTGCGTATTGTTGGCAGCTCGCATGGTCACTCCCGGACGCGTCCTCTCTGCCCCCCTTTTGCGGCCTTACACTTCAGATCTAACCTGTCCCAACTGAACACCTGTAAACAGTATGTGTCACCTTCTTTTCAAATAATCTTGCAAGATTCTGTATATGCGTAACTGTGTAAGACCGTACATGGCTGTAGTAGCGAAGTTAGAAAGTGATTTTTAAGGGTAGTGTGTCTCTTGGCACACCTTCCATTCCCTCGTTTATTTCCCTTGTCAGATGGAGGGCCCTCCACGAACGTCATACCACAATAACATCCACAACCGTCGCATCAGCCGAACTAAACTAAGCCGGGGTTGGCAAACGATACCACTAATTTCGACCTAGGAGGATAGTCGGTGGGTGTAGTCCGTGCTCATCTGCCGACCCCTATTCCCACGGTAGGCTTCGAGCTTCTACACTTTAGTACTGATCCCAATTCCAATCCGGTCTAGTGGCCGATTAAAGTAGAAACCATAGATATACCGGCGAGCATAATCCTATTTTAGTATTTCAAAAAAATGAGAACGGGGGAAGGGGGGGGGGTTCGACTCCGGGCCGGAGGTCCCCCCTTTACCCACCAGCTTTCCTATCGATCTTGACTCCTATTATGGAATGTGTGGTAGTGGAAGGAACGACCCGGGCAAGGCGGCGGTGTTTATAACTACCACCAGGTAGTATTCCAACCGTCAGGCCGGGCCGGAGACTTGGCCTTTTCCTCTTCACACCCAGTTTTTTCCCCGGGTTGGCTGACCACATCTTAGTAATTCCGACCCTAATATCATGTACTATCTAGGTATGGGATCGATCAGGCCGGGATTGTTTGCAACGCTAAGATAGCCGGCATAAAGGCGCACAGAGCCATGATGTCGTTGACATGCTCTAAATGTCGCAGACATGGTCAGCCCCACCTCGGGAATGGGAGCCTCCCACACGGACAAGGGTATACGTTTCGTGCTCTTAAAAGATCAAGAGTATTTTGTTGGCAGAAACTCTGCAAGAGTCCGGAAGGGCGTAGTGCTGCAGCCCACGTCGAAGCTCTATCTGGCAGTAGCATGCCTGCTTATCCTGGTTTCTCGGCAAGGCCGCCACCGGCGAGGTCACCGTCAACGTCGCAGGTGCTGCTTAGCTCGAATGTTGAATGATAGATCGACTGGCATGCTGTCGGGACTTCCTTAGGTACCTACCTAAGGTGGTGGTGAGGAATATCAGAGTAATAAGCGCAAGGGCGTAGAAGAAGGATGTCATTGTGATGATTGATCAAAAGATTATAGAAAAGGTAATGGACAAATGTACAGCATCAAAATGCAATCACAGAACCACCGATTTTGAGTCCGTCACTGAGTGTTTTTCTTTGTAGTGTTGTTTCCACCCACTATATGTATATGGTTGTAAATCCTTCTGCATTTTGATTCTTACACATCGACAAGAGAAACTACGAAATAGATGATGACGGATTCCATGGCATAGTCATTGCAGCTGGAGACAGGCGGCATGCTCTGATGAAGAGTCCTTGCGGGGCAGTGAGCCGAGTTGCTCGATACGCAAGTCCTAAAGGAAAGACACCTGGGCAATGCAGTTGAAGACTTATCGCCTTGGCTCTCTCTTGTCTTCTCTTGTCGTGTCTTGACAGTTCGTACGCGTAATCATGCCGTTGGTCTTGGTAATCGGGTAATTTCGCTGGGCATTGCGACTCAGACCCTCAAGGCCAAGTCTATGCTCCCATCATCCCATTGAGAACCTTGCTTCGATCACTCGCTTCTTTCCACAACCCGAGTGACTGATCTGTCGTCGACTAACGACGACAGGCGCTCGGCTCGAGCTGTATCTTTTCATATCTTTTCAAACTTCTAAGAAATACTTATACCAGGCAAACCATGTGTCTTGTCAAAAGTCGTAGCTTATTATGAGCGGTCTGGCAGCATGCCAAGATGTTCCAGGCTTGTTGCTATCGACACCGCCGCGAGCCAACAGATATCAGCAAGCTGAGATGTGGTGTTGACAGCTTTGCGTTAGTCCAACCATAGTAGAGCTTTCCGCACCGACGGCCTTGTTTGGGTACCTCGCGATGCATGTAAACAACCCATCTAAAGAAATCCGCGCGGAGAACCGCCCATGTTCAACTCCGAGTTATTCATGCTGTGGTTTTCTCTTTGCCCCAAGAGAATTGGAGTTGGTTTTGCTCCTCGACGATCTCCCACTGTTGGCCCTTTCTTCGTCTTCTTCTCTCGCCATTGCGGCTATGCTGGCTTCCTTTTCTATTTTTTTTTTGCATCAGCTCCGCAGCGATTCCCAGGCTCTTCATTGCTCCCGTTGAAATTTGCAGGGCATACCGACTGGTGTTGCTCTGGAGCAGGTCCCTTTGCCCAAGACTAAGACAAATTGAGGCAACCCAAGCTTGAGATCATGGAAGAAAATCACAGGGTCCTCATTCAGATGGCAGAAATTTAAGCAGCCGCCGACCGGTCAACTTCTCGGCATGAACAACGTGTACAGGAACAAAGACACAACAATTATCCGTCGGTCGTGACTCGTTGTAGGCTGGCAACAGGGGCCTTTTTTTTTTTCTTTCTTTTTCCGCAGACTGGAGAGCCCGCTTGGGAAAATCCTCGGAGTCCGTGGCAGTCGTCATACCGCGCGTTGTCGAGGAATCTCCGCATTCTGAGCGGCCAGAGCGCTTCGTCTTCTCGAAGAATACCTACTTTGGTGCCACAACAGTGATGTCGACGGCGCGGCGTTCCACAGCCCCCAAGGGGGTGTTCACGACGATGCTCCACTTCCCAAGTAACGCTAGCACGTTTCGGCTCCGAGCTTCCTTTTCTGCTCGAAGAAACGTCCTGGACTTCACCCGTTAATGCCTGTCGAGGGCTCGGGGGCTGTAACACGATCCACAGAAATGAGAGGTCTGGAGGTCGAATTAAGATAGGTCGGGGACGGCAATGCCCGGCGGCAAGGCGGCATTTGACAATTGGCCGGTCAGACAGCTGCAGTAGTATAGTGTAGACGTAACGAGATGTGTGCATGTTCATGTAATGTATACGGCCTCTTCGAGCAATCCTGCTAGGTATGCTTTGTCGATCTCACTCACTTTCTCGAATCAAGACGACTTGCAGCCCACCTCATCGTCGAAGCGAGTCGATATCACCACAAATGCATATGTATCAATAATTCAAATTTTGGCAACCTCCTCCAAGTGGAAAATAAACTACTGCACAGCGGCCTAGCTCCATAATGTATACGAGCTTAAGTCCGGGATGATGACTTCACTGATCCACAGCGGATAAGTAGAAGGTCAAGAGAAGGCAATGTACGAGCCAATGGATATCCGAACATTATCAAGTCTCCCCGGGTCGGGGCTGTGAAAGAGAGATCAAAGGCCCAGACTCTTTCGTCTTGAATTTCGTAGGTTAGACACTCCTGACCGTGCGTCGTGCCCCTTTTCAAAACCGTCTGTGTTGGCAATTGGATGTACCATAGCACACAGTAGTATATACCAGGGCGGAGTTAGACACAGGCTCCACTTGCAGAGTTCTGCACCGAATTTCGCACCTTTTGTTGGGAATGTTGACAGGAATCGGCTTCCAAGGATATTTTGCTTCGAGTGATATCATTGAATAGTAATGCCAGGACTAGCTCGAGCTACCAGGTACTACATAGTAGGTAGACACATCCGTCAAGCACGAGAGTCATGTCGAAACAGTGGATTGCGGTAGTACAATGGAAACCTGCCAAGGCGTTAGCAGGCATAGCTTGTGCTTTTTTGTTCCCGGCCCACACACACCCACACTCATGTCGTGACTCCAGTCTTCCCGGGTGGGGCATTGGCAACGCGGCCGGGCAGACAAAACTTCATGCGGACATATCACTTCACCTTGCATGGTCAGAGACCTGCTTTCCAGATGTCGATATGCACGGGCAGGTCTTGATCTTCAAAACAGACCCACGCGGATTCGGGGTGTTCAAACCGACCCGACCCGGTGTGGGATACTGGGCACGGCTACTACACCATACACTCACTCCAGAGGAGGTCAGAATGAGAGATTTGGTTTATATATTAGAGGACGTCTTCCATCAAGGGTCCGTCATGTTCTTGTCTCTCACGCTTCAACACCTCTCTCCAGAGCAACCTGTCACAAGTTGAATTTGAAGTTCTACTAGCTACCTTATTTTTTTCTCTTCTTGATTAGTATACACTACACCATCCCCTGCCTTGGCCGAGATGGCTCCGTCGTTGAGCACCATGTTCCCTCAAGGGACTGAAGATCTAGCAAGATCCAAAGTCAGCTTAGTAGGCATAGTCGTCGGAACCGTGAGTACCACCGCGCATTCCAACGAGAGGAAATCCCACAAACCCACTGACATTCCGCCCCCGACCCCCCTTCCAGGCCGTCGTGTCGTACATCGGCCTCCTAGTCTACCGATACTTTTTCAGCCCGCTAGCCAAGTACCCCGGCCCCAGACTCTGGGCCCTCACCCACATCCCCTGGACCTGGAAATCCTACATCACCGGCACGATGGCGAAGGACTCCAGGGCTCTGCACAAGAAGTACGGCCCCATCGTGCGCGTCTCGCCCTCCGGTCTCGCCGTCGACGGCTCCGTCGCCTTCCCCCAGATCTTCCAGCACCGCGCCGGCAAGCCGGAGTGGCCCAAGCGCCGCGGCTTCTTCCACGTCGGCGACGAGGCTTCCCTCCTCGGCGGCAACCACGAGACCCACCGGCGCCTGCGGAGGCAGCTCAACCATGCGTTCAGCGAATCGAACATGTACGAGCAGGAGCCTGTGGTGATGAAGTATATCGACATGTTGTGCTCGCGATTCAGTGAGAAGGCGGCGACAGGCGAGCAGTTTGATATTGTGCGCTGGTTGAACTTCACGACTTTTGATGTAAGTTCAGCAACATTCTCATACCTAGTAGAGCCTTCTCACTGACGACTTTTTTTGTCTCCCGGCAGATCATTGGTGACCTGATGTTTGCGGACTCGTTCCACTCCCTGGACGGCGGCGAATACCACCCCTGGGTACTATCGATCTTTGAGGGTGTCCGCGGAAGCGCTGTCGAACGTATAATTTTGCAATATCCCTTCCTTGGTCCGCTTCTCAGGAACTTTGGCGAAACGGGCAAGTTGGTCGCCAAAGACAAGGAGGTAAAGCAGCTAGCGAGCGAGAAGGCCTTGTTGCGCAAGGAGCAGGGCGAGATACCCGGAGGACGTCGAGACTTTATGACATACATGCTCAAGAAGACCCGAGAAGGCCAGCCGGGCTTCACGGACATGGACATCAAGATGAACTCGCCGGTGCTGGTGACGGCAGGTAGCGAGACCACGGCCACGACCATGGCGGCACTGTTCTTCCACCTGGGCCAGGCCAAGTACCGTCATATCTATCACAAGATGGTCGAGGAGATCCGTGGTGCGTTCAGCAGCGAGGCCGAGATTGACATGAGGACCACCGCTCGCCTGCCATACCTGCACGCCATCATCGAGGAGAATCTGCGATTGTTCCCCCCTGCGGCCGAGACGCCACCGCGAGTCTCCCCCGGTGCTGAGCTCAACGGCGACTTCGTCCCCAAAGGCGTGAGTTGTCATAACCTTATGCCCCCTGCCTTTTTCATGCAGCAGCCCAAGACTAACCGCAGCTCCAGACTATCGTCACCGTCTACCAGACCTCCACCTTCCGCAACCCCGACAACTTTGCCGACCCGGACAACTTCCGGCCCGAGCGGTGGCTCCCGGCCGATCACCCGCAGTACAACCCTATGTTCGCCAACGACAACCGCGAAGCGTTCCGGCCGTTCAGCTACGGCACGAGGGACTGTCTGGGCAAGAACCTCGCGTACTCGGAGCTGCGTGTCATGATCTCGCGCATCTTCTACCGCTTCGACTTTGAGCTGGTGCCTGGCCAGGAGGACTGGGTGACCGACGCGAAGATATTTGTGATCTGGGAGAAGCCGGCGCTGAAGGTGACGTTCCAAGAGAGGAAGTGGGACGAAGTCAAGGCCTAGATTCGGACAAGATAGCAGGCTGGAAGAAGCTGGCGCTGAAGTTGACGTTCCGGGTGAGAAAGTAGGGGATCCAATGAGCAGGCTCAGACAAGAAAGAATTAGGTATTAGGCACAGGTAGCACGGGGTGGATGATCAAGGGAATATGGATACTTAGATAGATAGATCACATATATATGGACAATAGAAACAAACTTTGGACTGGACTTACAGTGTTGGCGGTGCCGTGAAGCCCACGTCGAACGACGACAGTATTCCAGGTTTTGATCGGTCTTCCCACCTGCCGCCACTTCCCGAGGAAGCGCTGGTGCAGAAAAGCTCTCACTCCAGCTTGTCCCGGGACAGTGTGGTGTGCTCGAACTGCGCCACCTTCAAGGAAACATTATGCATTAATGGTACTCGAATCATATCTATTCCGTACCCAGTGTCTAAATCCACACCTGCCCTGATGCAATCCTCTATGTGCTGTGACGAGCTTCCTGGGCTCCGCTTATACTATGTTATATCGAAACTGAGCCTGTTTGAGCTCTCCCGACTCGGGCTTCGAGGTCTCTACATCAATGAATGGCTGGATTGGTGGTGGGAAATACCATCCTCCCGGAGACACGCACCTCTCAAGACAACTCGACTTTGCCTCTCCATCTTCCCCGTTCCGTATGCCACGAACGATCCACGACCTTCTTATCCACTGTGACCGTCTCATTATTATAAGAGTTCCAGCGACCCGTGCAACCATCCTTGACCTTCGCGGTCTCCGCTATATTGTCCTTGTCCTTGGTGATCTTACCACTTTTGCCCTTGCTCTTCCCCTCCGCAGCCCCGTTGGCCTCCAGAGCTTGAACTCGCGCATACTCGCTGGCGACACATCCAGTGCCGTACCCAGCGCCGCTCCGCGAAGCGGCATCGCCTTTGCCGAAGAGGTCCTCCCCGCCGTCACCAAGCAGCTCCGCGACACCCACCAGACCGCCACGCTCATCCGTCCCTCCGACGTCCGGAGCGAGGGTGTAGTTGATGTTGCTCGTGATGTCACCGATATACCCTGCCAAGCCGGAAGACTCGATCAGGATTCCCTCCTCGTCGGTGATGTTGGCCTCGATACGTGGCAAGCCCCTGGCAGCCTCCAGTCTCGCCTGGGCGACAAGTCTTGCCTTGTGAAGATTGCTGCCTGCTTCGCGTCTGAATGGTACGAGAACCTTGCCGCTGTCTTCCGTCTCGTAGGACGACCGTCCATCGGAGGATTCGGAGGCAGCAACCAGATCGAAGACGCTGCCGCTGTGATGGAGCGTAGGCGGAGTGGACGACTTGGTAGAGGTGTTCTTGCCGTGGCCGATTGTGTTGGCCGAGGATCGGGCGGCACCTCCGGTCGAAACTTGATTCAAGAGACCGTTCCGATACCTATCTCCAGGCAGATCAACTCGCTCCTTGGGCTTGCAGAGAGCCTGGAAGAGACCATCCGGATCACAAGGCACGCGGAGATAGCGCAGATTCGGGAACCCATTCGCCGTGATGCTCCTTGCAAGGATGTCGTCCGTCTTGGTTCCGGGGCTTTCGCCATTGCGGTCAGTGAAGGCACTCTCAAAGACGTCCCAGTGGAGGCTCCGCAGTGACTGGGAGGCCAGGTATGGCATGAGCCAGATCAACTCGCCATCGGACATTGTCGGAGCCGCAGGCTGCACGAGGCTGAAGGTAGTAAGTTTCGACAGGTTTGAAAACAGGCGGACAATGACAGGGAGCGAGTCGAGGTTCTGGTGGATCAGGGTCAGCGTCCCAAGCTCCTGAGCTGAATGGTTGGTGGCGAAGGCGGATATGCCGGCAGTTGTCACGCCGGTGCAGTGGGACAGTGTCAGTTTCCTCAGTGGTTTGGGAAGATCGAGGAGAGTCTGATCGTTGAAAGCGTTTGGTGGTACGTGAGAAAGGTGAAGAGACTGCAGGGACGTCAAGTAGGTCTGAATGACGTTGAGAAGGCCGTTTGGGGTATTGAGGTTGGCGCCAGGAAGGCAGTGGATGGTCAAATGCGACAGCCCAGTCCAGTTCATGTGATGCCGGACGAACTTGTTGGCAAACTGCGCACTCAGGTATGTGTGTGGATTCGAAGTCGAGGATTGGGATGATTGGGATGATTGGTGTCTGGAATGGCGATTCTTGGAACTGGAAGAATGAGATTTGTGGCGACGGGAATCCAGCTCGGAAGCCGTCGCGTCAATAACCCAAGTCATCTCCTTCAACTTCTCCCTAGACGTCAAGGCATTGAAAAGCCTACTCTCGCTGTGGTTGTAGGCCGGGTAGAAACCATCCAATCTCTCCAAATTCGGACAAGCCACAACCACCGAGGCCACGATGTCGTGATATCCCGTGGCTTCTATCGACGCATCGTCAGGGAGAGCAGGCACCTTCATGAAGCGGACAATCGCAGCGAGTTTAGGATTAGCTCGCAGACTCCTCCGCAGCAGGACAAGCCTCGTCGAATACACCCCTTTATACTTCTTCCTCTGCTGCGCGGAGTCCGGTCCGACCAACTGTATGTCCTCGTACATGGCAGTCCTAGCAGCGTCGAGCCATATCTTGTTGCACATCGCGATGGAGCAGCAGTCTCGCATCCAGCAAGTAGCACAACTGCTTGAGTTTTCCAGATGCAGTCTCTTCAGGTGACCCATGATCATTGTCAGCACTTCCTGGGGCAGCTTCTCGAAGAGCTCATTAGGTCCTGGCCTCTGCGGTCGTGTATGCTTAATCATCTCTGGTCGGCGCTGCCACCCAATTTCGGAATTCCTCATCAAGGCGTTTGGTGGCGGGAAGGTTTGGAAGGCATTAAGCTCCTCGAATGATTGCATGGCGCTCCAGCTCATGGCACGCATCCGTCCCTCGGTATTCATCATAGGGTTGAATGACCTCGGGGTCGGTGGTAGGTGAGCCTTCTCCAAGTCGGCCATGGTAATACTGTTGGACAGGTAAGAAGGTCTGGCGTACATCGAGGGTCGTTTCGGGAATGACTTCTGGCCTTGGTCCTGTTGGTGATCCGTTGTATAGTTGTCCTTCTCCGAAGGCGCTCCACCCAGGTTCATCTCGGGCAATGAATCACTGGATCTGACCGTCCTGAGCGGTGATGGATTCATACTCATAGCCGCAATGTGATTCGCAAAGCCCGAGGAATCTCGCTGATCGGCATGATGTATCATGCTGCGTGACTTCGCAGGCCTGGGGTTTCCCCTTACAGGGCTGTTTGTTCGTCCACCCACAGCAAATTCTCCACCGCTGCTTGAAGGTCTCTCAACGATTCGACCACGTGGGCGCGCACGCACGGCAATGTCATCACCGCTGCTCTGAGGTCGCCGTCTGACATCGTTCTCTGAGAAAATCGATTTGTCCAAACTGTCTTTCCGGCCGCTGTGACGTGTAATAAGATCATCCCAGGATCCCGTAGTTGGTCGCTCCGGCGCCATTGCTGGCCAAACGTTACCAACGGCTGCCATTTCTTGTGCCTCCAGAAACTCTGGAGTCGAAGGACGGGCTCCTGGTATTGCAGATAGGCCTTGGGGAATAAAAGAGGGAGTCGTTGAGAATGGCTCCGATCCTTTGTTCTCGGGCCGAGCGTCCGCTAGGCTCTCCTTCTCGATACAAGTATCGGAGTCCCTGAGATCTTAGGAATCGTCCCGTTGATACCTGCGGATTGTCGGGCTTGTGGAAGTACGGTGTCGCCTGGTGTGAGAGCGTCCACGCAGAACAGCAGCTGCAGAAGGAAGTGGACCAAAAGAGCCAGCGCTGTCAGCTGCCGAGGAGGGCGTTTGTGATATTAATGAGGCTGGTTTTTCGGTTTGTTCGAGCTGACAAGTCGTATCCGAGCTGCTACTCTGGCCGGTGTTCTGGCCGGCGCTCAGCCTCGCGCCGTCGCGATGGTCGACAGAATTAGTGGCGGATATTTGCCTAGAGCTGCATAATGGATATTACCCGATGTCAGCTGCAGCCACGACGACCGGTAGCGCTTCCACGTTGTCAAAAGCACAAGAGCATCAAAGACCAGCCAGCCATGTAATCCTCAATTCGAGCCTGGCTGTCGCGAGAAGAAAAGGAAAGGGACAAGGAGTGGTGCGGAAATGGAACCGGAGATCGAGGGAAGATAAGAAAGCGTCAGCGTGGGGTCAGCGTGTCGGCAGAAATGCGCGACACACACACCAACACAGGAACTGCATGTCATGGTGGGGACGGACCCAGCAGTCGTTATTTGAGTGAGCCTATGACCGTCAATACTGGTGTTCATCTGACCATCTCTGCGCCATCCCGTCAATCGTTCATCTGCGGGCCGGCTGGACGTAGCAACAGAGACCTCGTAACATTGTGGGGCACGACTCGCTTCGCAACATCGACCGCTGTCGTACCGTGGAAGGTGGATGTGATGCGGCCGGGTTGGGCTGGATGGCCTCAGAGCTTCATCCTAAAATATCTGACCAACGAGGCCTGCCCTTGCATGGACCCCCTTGAGAAGACTTTCAGATCGGCACCCGGCTAACGTAGGTGACATTTTTCTAGTGGCTGCATGTGGACGAAGACCCTGCCGGCCGTTTCAATGATGATTACCGAGGCCAATTCTGAAGCCTCTGCCCTCGACGTTGGGCACACGAGAAAAGAAAGGGGAGCGTCGCAATAGAGGGACGAGGGAATACACATCCCTCCCAGTCGTGGACGGATATGGACAAAGTGAGACGCCACGTGCTGAAAGAAGCCGCCCGGCTGGAGAGCCGGGGTACGCTGGTGGGCAAGTGTGGAAATTAATTGCCCGAGCCGCGCCACGCCTCATACAACCGGCCGTGATGGTGTATGTGATGGTCAGGGGGCAACTTGAGACAAGGTCTTGACATCCTTCTCGTAGGCGGTACACAACGATAAGAGCAGGATATTCATATGATCAACGAGTTTGATCTCAAAAGAGATTCCAAGGTGAAGATTGCAAGGTCGTATAAGAATGTTGGGATCACGACCCGGGCCAAGAGCATGTGAAGCTCTCCACCAAGCTAGGCTCAGGTACGGGGGTGGTCCATGCTGTCGATCAGGGGAACAGCGTCGTACTGCAGCGGAGACTTCACCTCTCCATGGCTTGGAGTCCGGAGGTTCCATCTCGCCCGATGGCCGTAGCAGGACGTCACCTCCGTGATACGAGAAACGACGAAACAACAACAACATCTGCAATGGTAGCAACAGGCCGCACTACGGCCGGACGATACATTCGAGAGCTGATCAACGCAGAACGGAAGACTTGCCTCTTGGCGCTGTATTCATTCCTCATCTTCTTCCGGTTGCTGTGGTCTCCTCCCATAACATCCACCTCCGTGGCATGTCTTTCCCCATTCTGTCTGATCGCGGACTTGTTTTGTCGTGATTTCGCCCCCACGCGTTCCGGAACAGCGTCGCCAGCCGCCGCGTACCACATTTCGATCAGCCCGAGCAAAGGCGCGCTCAGTGCCTTAGAGACGCAGCGTGTGCTCCGGGTGGGCAGTTGGGCTTCGGGATGTAGTGTAGTCGATGACACTCGGCGAATCGCCGCACCGGCAGAATGCCGTCCCGGAACGCTCGGAATCGCGCCGACTCGAGAAACAATGCCGAGGATTCCCCAAACAAGCTTTCTCTGGCGACGGGAAGATCTGACGGTGTGGGTGTGTGTGCTCTGTTTTCGGTGTTGTGATTTTCGCCAAAGATGATGTGGGCGGTGCTCGAGGCGCAGCTCTTCTGTCGGTCTTGGATTCTGCGAGGTACCGGTACATCTCTTGGTTGCTGCCGTCCGCCTGGTTTCGGAGAGGTACTCCGGGTTGCCGAGTTGATGGTCCCGGATGTCATACACATGTCGTTGGCATGCTGGGTGCCCTTGGCCGTCTCTCGAAGAGGCGTTCTGGCAGTCGATCTTGGTCTGTCGTCTCGTCTCCGCTTCACATTGTTTCTCGGGCGAGAGGCATTCTTGTGCCCCATCGATCGTGTTGTCCCGTCCATCCCGTGGACCTTGGCGGGGATGCAATAGGTGTGATAACGAGGCAGAGCGAGAAGTGTTGCATGCCGTCGACGTGATGGGGATAGCAAGTACTTGAGGGATCAACACATGGGTTGGATGTACATCGGCTCGTGTCTGTGATGCAAAGGATCAGTGTTCCGGCACCTGCCAACGCGGGGATCAGCATCAGTCTCAGGCAACATATTCACATGTCCAACTAGTGCTCTAGTATCCTCTCGAAGGTATCCTCTCGAAGTTTTGAGGAGCCGCGCGACCACGAACGGTCACGGTAGATGTCACGGAGAAGGGGATGAGAATGTCGAGGTTGAAAGGACGGTTCTGTGGGAACCGGGTGTCGAACCACTGATTCCAGGAATGCAAGGTAGGCCCCATTCCTCAGCCGTTGAGAAGGAAGACAAGCGCACAGTAGACGGCGAAATGGCAGGTACGGGCAGGGACCCCCCCCCTGGAGGAGAAGCTCTGCGCCTCTACCTACATGTGTCTTCCTTGAGTGGTTGGGACATACTCCATGGCCACCTTGTGCTAGCGAAGTGGCGTCAGTATTGCTCTCAGCCTCCATCCGTGGGCTGTGCACGGAGATATACCCACACAGTTTTCCAAACTCATATATGATAATAACCGAGCGATTACCCCCAATCTGTGCCCAATGGTCTGTTCTTCTGGTCGATTTCATAGATCCACCCTCACTGCGACATGTCGTCCCAGAGCCTCAGCACCCCGCCCGAGTTACGGTTATCACTCTATCTAGACTACAGATCAGTGGAGGCATACGGCGGTTCTATCGTACACGGCAGCAGCTGGGAAAGGAGAAGAACCTTAAGGTAAGTAAGTACCTTTTACCACCTGAGACCACCTTCATACGGTTGGCCAAGAAACAGCAACCGTTGTCTGTAGGCATTATCAGGGTGGCCCATCTGTCTGCGAAGATGATTATGTTTACGGAGGAGGCAGAATGTGCCAGAGGCTGAGAAGGGCTCTTTTTGTTGTAGAATCCACATCGACAGACCAGGTATTATAACTGATTGTGAAGACAGGGCATCAAAGAAGTCTTGCCTTTCACTTATGCAAATATAAACGAGACAAGGCTGGATCCAACTTGTCATTTGACCACATGTGTTCTCGACTGAGTAACCCATTCCCAGGCCCAATCTGGAGAGCTTATGATGTACCAGGAGAAAGAGAGAAAAAGTGACAGTCAAGACGGGACAAAGAACTGGAAAAAGAGCATGTGATGGATGATTTCTGAAAAGCTTGATCTTGAAGGAGAAATGATATGTTAGAGCTTGCCCGAACTAGCAAGAAACTACCTGGTACATGTCTACCGACCTGGTTCTCCTACGGGGTGAAGCTGAAGCTGAGGGGGACGACAAGGTTGAACATTTGAAGGCAAGGCAGAAATGATCTTCACAAGCCTTCCATGACCCCTGTCCTTTCAGGGTCCACAGCAGCTGTCTAGGTACTGTACTTAGGTACCCCACGCCTGCCCACTTCCATGCAGCACAGGGGTTGTTGCCTGCCCAGTCTAGCTAAGGTACCCCGCCATCCAGTAACGTCAAAAGCTCACCTCTCAAACTCCGATCGTTGTCAAATACACTCCCAACCTTTTTATTCCTCCTTCGTCGTACAACCACACACACACACGCGTGCACACACGCGCACACACGTGCACACACACACACACAATGGCCTCACAACAACAACCTGAGGAGGCCATCACCCTCCAAGCTGCCCTTTCGCAAGCCCAATCTGCCTCCGACTTCAATGCTATCGCCGACCAGCTCTTTGCCTCCTCACTGGGCATCGTTCACACACGCGCCATCTTCGCGACCCTCGTCACTGCCCTGCGCAGCCGCAACAATCCCGACCTGTGGGTTGCAGTCGGTACACACACCCTTGCCATCCTCGACTCCTCCCCCACTGCCTCCTCTTCCTACCTCGAGCAGGCCGCCACCCTGCGCACCCTCATCGCCGACGGCCACGAGGCCAACGAGGACTGGGCCGACGCCGCCCGCGCGCTGTCCGAGATCCCCCTCGAGTCCTCTCAACGGCGTGTTTCCGACGAGGAGAAAGCCCAGATCTGGATTCGTGTCGTACGCCTGTACCTCGAGGACGACGACTCTACTCTGGCAGAGACCTACATCAACAAGCTCAAGAACGTCATCCACACCGTCCAGAACCCCGAGATCCAGCTGCACTTCCGCACCTCCGCTGCGCGCATCAACGATGCCAAGCGCGCCTTTCTGTCGGCCAGCCAGGCCTACCACGAGATCTCCTTCCTGCCCAGCGTCGAGGAGGGCGATCGCCTGCACACCCTCGGCGAGTCCATCAAGTGCGCCATCCTCGCCCCTGCCGGCCCTACTCGGAGCAGGATGCTGGCCCGGCTGTACAAGGACGAGCGTGCCGCCGGGCTGGAGCAGTACCGCATACTGGAGAAGATGTTCCTCGACCGGCTGATCGACCCCGCCGAGGTGGACAAGTTCGCGCAGACGCTGCAGGCGCACCAGCTGGCTACCACCGCGGACGGTTCTACGGTGCTGGCCAAGGCCATGGTGGAGCACAACTTGCTGGCGGCGAGCAGACTGTACGTGAACATCGAGTTTGATGCGCTGGGACTGCTGCTGGGACTGGATGGGGAGAAGGCGGAGGAGACCACGGCCAAGATGATCGAGCAGGGCCGGCTGAAGGGCAAGATTGACCAGATCGATCGCCGCATCTGGTTTGCGGATGAGGGTGAGGTGAACGGCTTCGGCGGTGCTATTCGGCAGTGGGACAGCCGTGTCCTGGGCGTGGCGGAGGACGTCGAGAATGTGGTGGACACCATGCAGCAGGAGATACCGGCGTTCGTTGCCCAGAACCTGGTGGTTTAGACCTTTTACGATACCATAGAGACGAAGACCAATAACGATACCATGACCAAGCCCTACTTGTTGCTACGGAGCCCTGTGTACTGCTGCCTCGTCCTTGTACAGGTATCTAACTTCTACCAAACGCCTCGCCATGTGGAAGAACCAACCCGTACCAATACTCCTATAATCGAATACCAGATTCAAACCTGACAGGAACCACGGCGTCGGAGAGAAACATCGAGCTCAGCCCCATCATCTACAACCCACCGTATGCAACCATGTTGTTGCATCCACAAGACCGCGCCAACTAAGTCAAGAACCGGGTCTTAGGCTTGGCCACACACCGCGATGCTATTCCAGATCCTTCCGCCGAACCACAATATAGCCCTGATCCAGAAGGGAATCATCACCACTCTCCTCCTCAAACGTCTTATCATCGTCCCTGAACACTCTCCTCTTCTTCGCCGGCCTCTCGCCGTTGCTCTGCAACCTTCCAGGCGGCATGATCAGCTCCACTAGATGCGCCGCGATCTTTTCGCCCATCAGATCGTACCCGTCCGGTGTCAGATGGATATGGTCGTCCCAGTATCTTTCCCGCTCCTCCTCGCGCATGGTCCAGTAGGGTATCGCGGCATTGAGGTCGAAGACGTGACTAATGCACACACACACACCACCACTGCAGTCAGCATTCCCTTCATTCATTCATTTGCCCCCCAACCACCACCACTACTTCAGAAAGTGTTGTAGGTTGATTCACTCACAAGTTCTCTTGCCGATGCCCCCGAATCAACCCATTCAGCTCCGCCCTCCTCCCACTCGCCTGCCCCCGCGTGCCGCTCTCCGGCACCGTACACGCCAACACGCGGCCCCCTTTACTCAACGGCACAGCCCACACTGCCCTCAACGCCTCAAACACATCCTCCGCACTACACCCCAGCGCGAGGTCGTTCGTCCCGCCCAGCACCACCGTCCAGTCGTACGGCGTCCCGCCGCCCTTGGTCAGGAACTTGGGCTCGATGCGGCGCAAGAAGCGAGAGCCCGTGATGCTGACCACGTCGCCCGGGAGCCCGTCGACGTGGGCGTCGATGGAGAGGGAGGGGAAGGCGCGGGAGAGGACGGCGGTCAGGGTGTGGGAGTAGGGGTGGTCAGGGTAGGAGGAGTAGCCGCTGGTGAGGGAGTCGCCGAAGCAGAGGATGCGGAGAGAGCGTTTTGGTTTGGGCGGGGAGGAGGTGGTAGCGGAGGACTTGTCGGAGGAGGTGTTATGGGAGGTCGACGGCGAGGGTGATGCGCGTGGGCTGGGCAGGGCGCCTTTTTTGGAGGGGGTCGCCATGGTGGCGGGGATCGGGGCCGCGGTAAGACGTCGGGGTTCGCGTGAAGGTGTTTGAGGTCGGCTATTCGCAAGCGGTGGTCAATATTTGGTAGGCGATCTGTGAGTCGTTCGAGAGGGACTGTCGTTTCGTGAGCGCAGAGTGAAGGAGGAGTCGTCGTTAGTGAGGACGCTCAGTCACAGAGCCGCGGCGCGGGACCGCGCAAGGACCAAGATGACGCCGGCGGATGACGATGGTCCCGGGGGCCTAACTGATAAGATAAGAGATCGGCTGGTCCAAGCGTCAGACAGGGGTCTTGACTGTCTCGTTGGTATACGTAGGTACATAGTACCTTCACCATATCCAACTTCGTGCCCCTCCGCCCTCCCACACGTGAAGATTTGGTTGATCTGTCTCTTTTTTCCCCATTTCGCTTCTCGTTATCGGGGCTATCCAACGGGAATTCATCTTTGAAATGCATTCTCCTTGATCCGCGCCTTCGTGGCATTTCCGCGCGCACGATGATTGGTCTTCGGTTGTCTGACGCTGCCCGGCACAATGCAGTGCAGAGAGGGGCTGAGGTGAAGAGAGGAGGGAACGGCGCGAGCTGAGGCAGATTCGATGTTGATATTGAACACAGCATAAAATCAGGCCGGGTCGATGCAATAAGCAGCACGTCTCCTAGTCATTAGAAAAGATATCCCCAAGCTGCGTAGTATCATGTTCGACAGACTACTCTTTGTCTCAGATCAAGTCCTCCGCCCCTCGACCACAATCCACAACCTCCTGGAGAGCTGGATCCTGATATCGATGATCCAGTCGTTTGGGGTTTCTTACAGGAATCTTCCACCATGGCTCGCCTTTCTTGTAATCCTCTAGATAGCAAGAAGGAAGAATCTACAAGTATCGCAATTATAACGAATATTTTCTACCTATGCCGGATGGATATACGACAAGGCTGCTTCTCTTGCTGTCACCGGGCAGCAGGCCACTCTTCTGGAAGGCCCTGCGATGGAGGACTACTTTCTGGGTGACGCTTTTGCTCAGCACCAAGAGGCAAGAGGCAAAATTTAGGAGTTATCCCGGGGGCAGGAAGATACTCCTCACCGAACGTGGTTATGTCGGTGTTGGGTCGCAAGTGGCCCGCGAAGGAGACTTGTGCTGCTTGATTTTCGGGGGAACGAAAAGCTCTTTCCTTCTTCGGAAGAGGGACACCGTCAATTACTACAAGATTCTTGGGGAGTGTTTTCTTGGGTTTTGCATGTGGTCAGTCCCACAGGTTGCATTCAGTGGTTCGGCCAGGCGAGGGAGTGGGAGGCCTGGGGTCTCGAGGACCAAGACCTCTTTCTCTGCTGAGCGCGTACTTCAAGACATCCTTGCACTGTCTCCGGAACCACGAATTTTAACATCAATCCAATGGATTTGAGGTGGCTGTCGCCGTTCTCGGGGCTACCATTATCAGTAGGCCGCCCCGACGGGACTCTACGACGCAGACACCACGCCATCCCCGCGGGCGTCTGCACGGGTTGAAGACCCGGACCACGAAGCCCCAGGTAAAATCCATGTTTCAAAGATATCGACCCTCCTGTGTCTGGAAATCTCTGGTCCTCCTTTCTCTCATTCTGCCACAGCTGAGACTGGAGTTTCAGACTGCTCTTGATCCGCTCCGGTACGCCCCCAAACCCACCTCATCACATCCAGAAGAGCCGCAAGCTAATCAAGCACCTCTTTCATACGATTAATATAATCACTATTCCATTATGAGTGGAGCTTCCGGTATTGAAAATCAATGTCCCAAAGCGAAGGCCTTGCTACCAACTCCCCTTGCCGTACTGTCTTGCGGTTGTCCCCACCCCTGACGCCAGAGGCAACTATACCACAGTCACTTGCACGAATCGCGTATCCAGACTCGAGTAGGCATAGACGGCAAGACGGGTCTCAATCTCCCTGTCTCAGACTGGGGTATGTATCGTGGTCACGACTACCCGACGGGCGGAGTCCAGGAATCTCGGAGTCATTGGTGAAAGAGGCGCTTGATCGTTTCGTAATCACCCCCTTAATTGTAACCTTCCTCTTTTTTTTTTGGCCGTACTGTATTTGATTGTCAATAAGATCGGTGTGTTGGAATGCCGATGGAGGCAAAACAAGACCACATGGTTGGCTGGCTTTGCGGTTTGATGCCAACAGCACAGATGATCGACAGGTCAGAGAAAGAGAGCATGATGGGACGGGCGGGACTCGAGAAGTGCGCATATGTTGCAGAAAAAAATCAAGAGTATTTGTGGTAACTAATCAATTATATTGCGACAATATCCAGGAATCCGCTCCGTTCTGGACTGGAGGTGGGCGCCGTTGAGGAGTCGACCTCGGCTATTTACTATGTAGGACCTGAAAAGCAACAGAACCCTGGCGAGGGGGGCATAGATGCACTCACTTTCCTAAATCGACTGTGAGGCTGCACTTTGCTGGTAGACCTTTGTCAAGATGTCTTGCAACCTTGGAATTTGTATCAATCTCGTTTGATTCATCAAGGTGTAAGGATAGACTACACTATCAACATGTTCATTGGACAATAGGCTTTGTTAAAATCATGGAGTTACTTAAATAGGCCTAATTTAATATAAACATGGGGAGACTTATATCTTTATAGTAGCACCTAGTCTTACAAACTGAGAGCCTTATGCAGCATGATAAGTAGTGGTTGTTTCTGAAGCTGTTAATATAGCTATAAAAACTGTAATATTTTCCTTTATACAATAGAGTCCAAGGATAAGTTAGTGTAATAACAACTTGGTTTTTCTTACTCTTTATAAGCAAAGCAGTACAGACTTCTAGCTGGATAATAAGAAGAGTAGTAGAACTGGGTTAAATATTAGACAGTATATAAATTAGCAGTCTTAGCTAGTGACTTAGTCTTCTCTGAACAGTACTGCAGGTAGGTAGAGAAAGTGCATACTTAAGCTTGAGTGTTTTTGAATTAGAATTTCAAAGTATGCAGCTTATTTGGGAATCCTGCTATTTACATTTCGCTGAAACTGTTCAAACATACTCCACTTGCCATCACTGCGTGAAGAGTATAGTAATCTGGCTTGCTGAGTATAGCATTGCCCTCTATAGTTCGTCGGAATCTTGCTCCAATGTGAAACATGCAAGATATACTTTCGGAGCCTTCCGGGACCACGCAACAACGAGGCGACGGAAGCAACGGTCCAGCATGAGCCTTCGTCTCGGCGATCGCAGGCGGGCGACTCGAGCCACCCCCATCTGTCAACATATGCACGACATTCAATACGAGTCATCGCAGCGCATCTGCAGTCTGTGCTGTGTTCTAGCTGGTTTGATCCCACGGGCTTCGGCGGTGATGTTGGCACGGGATAGCCGAGAGGCTAGGTAAATACCCGTCTCAGGTCTGTGCAGCCTCATGTGTGTGTTTGTTTTTTATTCGCAGGCGGTTATGCGCCCCGAATCATGATGGAGGGTGGTTTTGGAAATCTGACGTTGGAATGACCTTAGCGTGTTTGCAGAAGAGGCCTGAGTGGAGCCAGGGCAGTTGAGAGCCAAGGTGACAGCTTTCATACGGTGGGGACGTCATGATGGCGTGTGACCTAGCTTTCTGACTGCTGAAGGATATCTTGGTACGGTGCCTTGCCGGCCTTCCGTGGTGCTTTTAGACACTCATCACGGCCAGCTCGCATTCGGAACCACGATTTTTTTGGAAAAGAAGTTCTGCAACGACTGGGATGGTGAGACGCCGAGGAGGAGCACGCAAACCACTACGGTACGTGCCGTATGAAGATGAGGCCACCTGCATCGGGGGGGCTGAGGCGTCGGACATAATACGAGATGTCACGCTGCGGGATAGTGGAGCAACTCGATGTCGTGAGTTCAGACCTATGCAGAATCCACGATGATTTCAACGTCCTGTCATTGTTCCCTAGTCTAGTTCCACCCCAGCCTGCTCCTCCCAAGCCCTTCCACGACTCTTGTCGCCCTCGCTTGTCGTTCCCTCGGTTTTATAGGGGGTATAGTCGTTGACCGAGCCGGATTACAAGCGGCCTGCGAGAGGTCAAGTCCTCAGTCCAAGCCGCATGTAGATACCTCTATGCAGTAGAGGTTTCAAACCCGCCATGAGGAAACTTTTATACCCCCTCTCTGAACTCTGAACTCCAAGCCAATTATCACCCCCCAACTCCGTGCCGAAACCCATCAGAATGACACCAAGTGAAACAAAATATCAAAGTTATGCAGAATCGATCCCAGCCAGGAGTGTGGTCTGGTCGCAGACACAGGCAGATCGGATTCTCCGGTAGCGAGATACGCCCTAATTCGAACCATGGTAGAACTGCCACTCCGGGAGGCTATTGGTCAAGACACAGAAGACGACGGAAAATGCCGGCCTGTCAACTGTGGGTTCCCGCGCTGAGGCGTCTGGGGCAGCCGTCTGGGGCCGTCGGTATGGAGCAGCCAGTCGAAGTTATTGTCCCTGGCATGTCAAAAGGAGAATCCCGTCTCCCGTCCCAGAAATAAAGAAAAGAAAGAAGAAGAAAAACCCAGCCAGTGGGGCCGACGTCGCCCCTGGTCGCCTGGTCCATGTCCGTTTCGATTACCATCTCTTCTACGGCTCGCCGAAGTGGATGTCATCCGGGCCTCCTAGTTGCGCATCCTCCCACCTTCCTCACGGGCCATCTGGGACTATCCCAACCGATGCAGGTCGAGAAAGGTCCCAGATGGCTAGTGTCAACCGTGGCAGAGGGGGCATCTGCCCGGCTGCACTATGTACCTCTCATGAGGCCCTGAAGAGCATGCTTTTGTGCCCTTTCCATCCATTGACGTGCGGACGAAATGGAGGCCGGGATCCTGGCATTGCTCGTAGATGTAGTAGTTCTTGGTGACGTTACACATGGTGGGGGGGGGGGTGCGTCCTCGTTGCGGTGTTCGTGAATGGGGAAGAGAGAAGAGATGGACAGTAGCAAAGGGGTCCCGTAGGTCTTGAGGGCGAGGGGGAGGATGAGGAGGGAAAAAGTCAGGTGGAGCGTCAAGCTCGTAAAAAAATACCGGATGCGTCAAAAACGTGTTGGTGTTGAAGGAGAGGATGATGCATTCCAACGGTGAGAATGACTGGTATAAATAAGATATAAGATGGGACGAGTGTTGAAGTGACAGACCAGGCAGGGCCCAGATGAGAAGGGGGCGTGTGACATGGGTGTCTGGTTAAAATAAGGCTTGGTGGATCAGGTGTTGGGATGAAGAGTGACTCCAGGAAGAGCTATGCATTCCTTGCCCTGCTTATATGTTTCGTGATATAGCTTACAAACGGTGAGGCTTCTGCAATCAGATCAGCCGGCATGCACGAAGTAGATCCCGGAGGACGATTTTCAACGGACTTTTGTGGTCTCCGAGCGTTGGGCACCTACAAGACATTTTGAAGATGTTGTTCTAGGCAAAAGTGGGGCGAAATAGGTGACTAGCTACTTGGTAGGTTGTCGAGGTGAAGAGTCCAGGATAACGCATAGCGTGCACTGTTGGACTGCTGGGATACTTGTTCAGGGTAGGCTGCATTTAGGCGTCGCAGACCAGGGCATGAAGCTCTGTGGGTTGCCAGCAAACTTACTTACAACACCCGTGATATTGAGATGACACGGCGGGATCGGTCTCGGGAGAGGCGGAGGCCGTGGAGGATGACATTGGAGGACAGGACGATGTCCGGTAGCTAAATAGCAATCAGGGAAGAATTCGGAGCCAAAAACGTTGCAGTGGCATGGAGGCTGTGAGGTCTGTGTGAGAGCGCCGCTCACAGTGGATGACCAGAACGCATTGGCGGTTATGAGTCCTGGGAGGGTGCAATATGTGACAGGCCAGAAGCCAAAAAGAGGTTGGGCAAAAAAAAAAACCGATGGGTGAGGAATCAGGACAAGTTGCCTCGAGCTACCTACTACGTCCTATGGTATGTATGTACAGTTCGTGTGCCCCTCCAAACTCGGGCCCGTCGCGGAAATCTTAGGCGAGAATCGGCTGTTTATCGGCGGACAGCGGGTGATGCTCGCGGAGGCGGTGGTATTTGCCGAGGCGAAGTTAGAGCTGCGTCCACTTCCGGATGAGGAAATCAATCTGGCACCCTCAATGGTTGTCACTGTGTAGACGCCAACGCGCGAGGACAGCGGGTGTCCATGTGGAGTAGGCGCCAGGACGCGTGGCGGATCAAACCGGCAAGGCACTTCAAAGCTTGTAGCGGTCCCTCCAAGTTTGACTTCACCTAGGCGAAGTCATGCTCGTAGATTTCACGTAGGGCATGCACGCAGTACTCGGTATATGTGCAAAGCATACCCGAAGTAGACAATGGACTACTTACTAAACTTCCTCCGTATCTCAGGTCGAACCTAATCGCATCGGTATAAGATCAGACATCGATTGTTTCCGCTCGAAATTCGGCGAGAATGGCAAGCCTCAAGGAGTTAATAATAAGGCTGCTCCAACCTGGGGCCATGGCTGAATAGCTCTGCTAGTCTTGGGTTGTCTGTGGAAACTTACGCCTTGACTCCTGCCTGAGTCTCAGAAGCCTGAGAGATCCAACACGTGCCTAGATAGGTATAGAGAATTTGCGAAGGGAACCTGCTGCTGAAGGATCGAGTTCATAAACACCGACACCCAAAGGAGCGGAAAGATGTACTGGTACATCTATCAAGGCGTCTTGAAGTACCAGCACTCTGACAGCCCGACCCCTGGAACGCACGGATACATCACGAACCTCTTTTTCCCGCCGAGCTCAGACGTTCAAGTGATACTCACTCGGCACTCGGTTAGCCTGAGGACGAGCTGGCTGATCGGCAACCTTCGTGCTGCACCGACGCTGTGATTTGAGCCTCCAGGGCTGGGGTTGTCTTGACAGTAATTCGAGCTCCGAAGCGAGCTGACGCAGAACAGAGCAACGCTTTTGGCAAGCTAATCACAGATAGGCCTCGGTTTGTCCCCGGCTTGGAAACTTGCCTACATCGGACCAAAATACTGGTAAATTTGCTGACACCAGGCTAGCCATGAATTCCGACAGAGACGTCATATGCCCCGAACAAGTGTCCCTACAATATATAGAATATAGTACGGAGCATTCCGCACCAGATGCGCAATCAGCACTCCCGGCTGCGCCGCTCTTCCGAGGTTCCAGGTGGATTTGAAACACTTGTCAAAGTCTTCTAGAAGGTCGCCAAAAGCCCCAGTACAGTGGTATTCCGAAAGTTGGAGATCGTCTTCACATTCCAGCAGAGGTCCCCGGAAGCCCCACACATCTGAAAAGTGGCAGGTACTTTACTATGTACGAAGTAGTAGACAGAGTGGCCCCAGTCTCACGATATCCATCGAATAGACGATAATCGGTGGAGTCGCGGCGCCCAGGCATCTCGCATTGGCGTTGCTTTGACCTCAAGGCCGAACACATCCCATTACGACGCCCGAGACACCGGGGAAAGTCAGTGGTGGAGTCAAAAGGAGCGGTCAGATGATGTCAATGTGATGAACTTTGATGGTCAAACTGTGCGCGGGCTTATTTTGGTAGAGTACTTTTCTGGTCACGGCCTACTCTCCGGCTGCTCTCGGTCCGTAAGCCGTACCCCCGGGATCCACCACCGCCTTTCCAGGAAACTCCTTTAGCCTTCCGGCCCAGAGCTTCTTTTGGTCTAGACCCGAGAGCCTCACAAGAGTCTAGACCGAAGGGCTTCACAAAATCGTCCAAAGCCAATTAGTGTCACGCACGGCAGAACAGTGTGACTCTGGACCTTCTCCAAAAATATGCCTTTGAAGATCATGATCATTTCTCATCGTCTGGCAATCACCACCGCAAGGCTTTCATGGCAAAGGTTATGCAGCTGGGCATATGCAATTGGCCAATGATCAGTACCAACATCATGCTCTGCAACTCACCGAGGCACAACTTCGGGCTCAAATCACCGAGGCACAACTTCGGGCTCAAATCACCATAGATACAGACAGCATTTATCCCCACTGTCCCACGTTTACGACCCGTGGACGGTTCCCGATCAACCGGATAACCCCCCTGGTAAGCTGTACAGCCGTGTACAGCCGGGACGAGCCGCAAGGTCAAGCTGCAGAAAATCATGCATTCATACCGGATTTACTCGAGGGCAAAAACCACCATGTTTTCAGTCGCTTTTCCAGCGTTTTCGCTTTCGAAATGGGCATCGAGAGCCGGAGCTGTAACCTTCGAGATGAAATCTCTATCTAATCTCTACCGTGTACAAGACCTCAAAACAAACCTCTCCCTAGTATATGGCACGCTCCGTTGTTTCAACGATTGTCCCTGCCTTCAAAACCACAGGGCAGGATTCCTTGTCCAGTGGTGCAATAGTGCCGGAGTTTCGGGTCCGATTCTTTCACCATGACCTCTACGAAGACCTAGGCAGTCCCCATATTCAGAAAGATCCCCCGAGCTAATAGGATTTCCCCGAATTCAAGGGTACCTTAAAGGAAATAGTTGTAGTTAGGGCATAGTATGTAAGCTCATAGATACTTAGTGCTTTTCTAAATCTCTCTTCTATAGTAGTTATTAATACTTTAAATCTTGACTTGATTTCAGCACCTACCTTTAGCAATCATTGTATAATTCAGACCTTTGCGCCTAGCGTCATTCAATTCTATAGGTAGGTAGTGATCGTCTCGACTGAGGGCCCTGAAGAAGATCACTAGCACAAAGACCAGCAGCACAAACAACTCCAAGACAAGGACATACACAGAAATACTGAGCTATTCAAGTGGTATCAATGGCTTAGCTGTATCATCAAACCTGGCCTTCGGAGCCTACGCTTGGAATCATATTGACTACTCAATCTTTCGAGGATCAGTAGCTCTTCATAGTACAGCCCGGGGTGTTCCACCTCTTCGGGTGAGACGTGCGGCTTGTCAAGAAGCACAGCTTGCACACTCAGTGGGACACGAGAAGAAGAAAAAAAGACTTCTTCAGCGGTCTGTGGATGCAACTGTGCTTCTTGCTCAACGAAGAATACTTCCATTTATAGCTCATATTTTTCTCTGACACTTAACAGAATGAGAACACCAAATTCAGAAGTCAAAACATGGTTTCTGCAAGACCAAAGAGCAGCCTTTCCCCTGCCAAGTCCTGCTATAACTCGACAGTGGTTTCTTGTCTCGAAACGCTCCCATCTCATGACTCGTACTACTTGACTCACTGGAAGGAGAGGGGAGCTGAAAAGTGAGGCAAATGAGGCGATTCAACCACAGTTGCAATTGGTGATCAGGCAAGGAATGAGGTTGGTGAACGAGGTCCTCTCCCGGCTCAGATCTTTTGCCGAGAGGAGGCCACAACATAGAAGGACAATGGCATGGTTACAGGCTTATGAGCTTCGGCTACCTGAGAGTGGGGGTATGTATATAAGACTCAATTCTTTGGACTACTGGGACCCCCAAAGCTCTTCAAAGCAGCACACAACTAAGCCAAGATTGCAAGTATGCAAAATAGCTGGTGCCAGACAAACGAACCTCATCTGGGAACAGACTGAACGATGACCCTATAACGTCCGTCGGGCGTATCCACACCTTCTAATCGCTGAGATGGATTTGCGTAAGTCCTAGGCTTGTTCGCTTCCATTCTTGCTCCCCGATAGGTTGAGTAGAGTCATGCAGAAAGTTCATACTCCTGCTCTTTTGTTCTTTCTCAATATCATGGATTCCTTCTTTCTTTGGGCTTTCTCTGTCTCCAGTGTTTTCTGTTCACTTTTGTTTCCTTTCTCTTGCCTGATATGTTCGAGTGCCACAAAGCAGTAGTTCCTGGCTCTCGTCATTTATACTCCAAGCGTTGCGGCGGCTTCATCATCACAGTCCTCCGTTGAATGGGCCATGTTTCCATCCCATCGGATCTCTTGAGACTCGCCTACTATCCAGCATCAGGTACACCACTAATCTTAGAAGAACTCTGTCGACCTGCTTTATCAGCATTGCTCATGTGCGCAAGCATGTCTTCATATTTCTCTAAAGTTCTAGCAAAAATTCATTTTCTGGTGCAAAGATTACCGCTGGTTCGGGTTGCCAGGGGATATAAGGCGAAGATATATTGCAGCTATTTCGAGATGGTTTCGTAGGCGAGTTGTCGGCAGGTTGTCGCGCTGCATGCTTTTCTCTTGCTCCTCTCATCTATGTGTTATTGATTTACAACTGCCATCTAACAGGAAGGAGAAGATGCTATTCGAGATACTGAACCGAGTTACGGCAATCAGATTGATAGTTTAGTCGCCCCGGGCAACGTGTCGGTCACTCAGCCCGGCTCCATCTTGCAGGTGAGTCACCTTACGGTACAGACTCCCGAGACCGTAAGCGCCAGTAGTAGTTGCTATTCCAAGGCAGTCAAATTTTACAACCGGGCGATCTTACTCAACCGATCCCCATCCCTAACCACGCACTAGACATCCAAGCCGCACGCGCTACTCCTATGCC
>MUZK01004437.1:0-12815 GCA_003013055.1 Juglanconis sp. DMW523 | reverse complement strand
GCTTGGGACGGGGGGGCGGGGTGAAGCACCTGATGTCGAAGATGGAGGGACTCCATCAGCGTTTGTGGCCGGATCCATGGATGGACAGACTCTCTGCTGACGGAGAGAAATTCGGAGACGGGGTTGGAGACTCATTGTCCGAGGGCAACGAACACGCCCGGGTCTGCGTGGGGCTATTGTTGGAGGTGCAGATGCTTGAGAGGAGGGTGGAGTGGTGGCAGAACTCGACGTCGAGGCTTCATAGGCTGCTTGCCGAGCTGGCGGAGGCCGGAGGGCCAGGAGAGGCTACCTGCGCTCTTGATCTAAGACGGTCCCAGGGACGACGATAATCGGATGAGCCCTACCTGCTGCTCGAGCTGTGGGCAGCCGCCCGCGAGACTGATTCGGACTTAGGGGCCCCCGGCCGTCCCCGTGTACCTGCGGTCTAAGGGTCCGTCCTGCTCTCTGCCCTCAGCAATAATTTGTGGATGGGCTCTGCTTAGCATGCCTGTGTTCAAGTGTCACTTGCCGACCATAATACATAGCCCTTTGTAGCAACGTATGGGGTATATGCGATGTATATCATTTGTACTTTACTGTCCCCTAAGATCCAGGAAACAATTCCTACTGCCTAGTATCTGGAAATCTGAATCTTTATTTTGCATGTCCATGGTACTCCTAGCAGGGCTGTACGCTCTGCAATGAAGTGCGAGATCCACATCAGCTACTAGGAACATGCCTATTATCATATTCACAAGGTTCTCCATCGCTTCACCTAGCTATATCCACCATCAAGGGGATGACAAGACACAGCATGAGAAGAACATCGGTACGTAGCATCCTGGCCACGCAGGCAGCCAGAGACAAGACAATAGCATTAACAGAGCTATCAAGCCCGACAAGCTCAAATCTTCGGTGCTGTAACTCGTGTTCTAGTACCGAGTGTCTCCAGTTGCATGCGCCAGACCTATGCCGTCCAATTCATCATCATGATGCACAACCGAAGTATATCCAGAAAACACCTGCACCGATCCAGCCAGGTCCAAAACCATAGGAACCGCACAAACACCGTACTGCCTTCTTCCGTCTCGGAATCATGTCTTGTTCAATTCAAATCCATCCATCGCCTATCCACGCTACGCCTCGAGCCACTGAAATTGCTCTGTGCCGAACGGCCGTCCATCGTAAATCTGTCCATGAAACAAAATGGAACTGTGGAGTTTACACAGCAAAAAGGAACATGTCAAAATAAACAACCACGAGAGAAGAAGTACGCGCGCCAGAATTTACAGGGAGGTAGCAGACGCAACTGCGCCTAGCAGACCTCCAGCTCATTGATGGCCTGCGTCCGTCTCCGCTTCGGTGTCCTCGGCGACAGAGATGGCGAGGTGACCGTGACGCCGAGACCAGCCCCCGCGCCAGCTGAAGAAGGCCCCCTTCCGGGCGAACCGCCGTCGTTGGAGTCGAAGTTCGTGTTGAAAACTTCGGACAATACGTCTCTACCCCGTTTCAGGCTGCCCACACGCATCCTACGCTCCTGCTCCGACTCCCAGGTCTCGATGTCGCCATCTACAACCTGTGACAGCTCCTCACCGGCAATCTCTGGCCCGAGAGCCTGGGCAAGTCTCTCCTTAAGTCCGAGAACAGGCCATACAGGCACCCTGGTGACTTCGACTTTCAGACCGCCGTTGTGGAGGGCACCGGCACTGGGTGCCTTCGTCGGTTCGGCGAAGCGCTTGAGGAAGGCCGCCGTCACAATGGTGCTGTAGACGACGAAGTCGGCTGTGTCACTGTCCTGAGAAAGGATCCTGACCGGCACGTCCTTGAACTCAGGATGGCGTGAGATCGCCTCGGAGGCGCCCGTAGAACCCTGAGATGACTTTTGAGACGATGATCTTGACGACCTCCTGGGTGGATAGCACTGTGACTGTGCTATGGCCAACATGATGGCGACCAAGTATGAGTCGTGATCGCTGTCCTCGGGAATGAGTCGCTTCGACCGCACTTTCTGAAGATTCAACACCGGGGTGTTCTGCCGGTCGCCATCCAGGGGTCCTGGCATGACGCGGTACAGGTTGCGACGCACCATGGCCAAGTGCGATCTGTTGACGTAGGCGAGGATAGGTCTGCTCGGCTGTGGTTGACTGTTGACGTAACTCCAGTCGCTAATCTGGCTATCGCTGCTTGGTATCCGTCCATAGGAGCTGGTGGGTTTCGTCGCGGCGCTATCGAACGAAGTACCAGGGCTATCGGGATGCTTCCATAGAACAGCGACGCGCACTGCGCGCTTGAGGATGCGATTTCCAAAATGGACTTCGAGATCCACATCGCTCTTAGCCTTGGACAAAGTAGCTGGAAAGAAGGTGCGAATGACCTGCTTGACGGCTTGCGAATTGAAGGGGCTGGACTTTGGGCTTAGGATCGATGTGAGGTCCCTGCTAAGCTCGGTGGCGATCCTGCTTGGACGAGGCGGATACCTGGAGGAGAAAGAGTTGAAGTCAGGCACTGGCTTGCGGATAGAAGCCCGATCGACAAAGTCGACGTCGAGCAGTCGAGCATGGGCATCCGTCCAGCATATCGGTGTAATAAACAATGGTTCACCGGCGTTCTCGTGCATGATATCGTAGATAGAGCCCGGCTCGGGCCGAGTGATGCGCGTCATACGTCTTCGCTTTGCCGGCCTTGTATTCTCGGGCGGTGAGACTGGTGTTGCTGGTGCGGGTGGAAGGGCGGGCAGCAAGTCATCGAACCCCGACAGCTGTGCGACAGCATTCTGCGAGGGAGGCGGAGTCCTCGGTGCGATGGTTGTCGCGGTCTTTTGTTGTGTTGGTGCCATGTCGGCGAATCTTGAGCTGAACAGCTGGCCTAGTAGAGGGCTGCGGTTGAGTAAAGTCCTGGACGCGATGTGTTAGCGGTTTGAGTTGATTTGAGTTTGATGTGCATCAGCGTCTGGCTCGCGAGGGTCGGAATGTTATGCGCCGATGGCATGGGACCAGTGTTGTTGGGTAGCAGCGCATATGTGCACAGCGCGATAAGAAAAGAAGCGCGGAAAATAGACGTACTCGAGTAATTGCATCGAGAAGACCACGCGAAGCGATGATGCCCCTTTGAATGGACGCGGAGGCCAAGTCGCGTGGGGATTGTGTGGAGTCGATGCTTGTGACAATCGGATAAGGCTGAGGGCAAAAGCAGGGCGAAAGCAGAGACCGGAGTGTTGATGAGACGCGATCGGCCTTTGCAATCGATGAATAGAATGCAAGGATATCTCGGCTTCGAATAAGTTGGACGTTCAAAGGATGCTAAGACGGGCGTGGCAGATGTGCGTGCACGTGTGAGAGTGAGAAGGTCGAGACAGGTCGCATGAGAATGGGAGGGCGACCGGAGAAGGCGACCGGAGACCAGGTCTGACCTTTTTAGTATAAGTAATAAGTGTATGTGGCCACCACTTCTGCTTGTTCGCTGGCCGGTGGATCTGGGAGCCTTGGAACGGGAACCTTGGAACAAGTGTGGGAGTGCAGACAGGAGCTATTGGGAGGGACAACACTGCCGCCATGACACCAAGAAACAAGGTCGCCGGGCCAATGAGGTTGTCAACTTCATGCGCGATTCGCCTCCCCCGGTCCGCTCTGTGGCCCCCCTCTCTGCCGAATCAACGCGAAACCGGGACACCAAATCACCTGACCGGGGGAGTAAGGTGCAAAATGAGGGGGCTGGTGCCTGCCTGCTGTCTCTCCAGCCAGTCAGCCAAGTGTGGCTCATCCTTGCCATTCCCGCCGATATCCGCTGCGCTGAGTCAGACCAAGAGAGAAACCAGCCATTCCCAAGATGGTTAGAGCGGTTTTGGAGCTGGGTGACGTCTCTCGCAACTGCCCGTGGTCGACTCGGCTCGATTCAGGGGAACGTTGAAGCTGCAGGCAAGCATCACGGCCCTTTCGAACGACAGCCTCGTCAACGGCCATTCTCACCACACAGAGCATCCAGAGCTCCTCTACAACAGCCCGCCCGGTGGCGCACAAGTCACAATGCCGGTCAGTATTCCAACACCTCTCGAAAGCCCTCAACTCGCCACACTGCTGGGCCCAGGAGCTCCCCAAGCCCACTCTCCCACGACACCGCCCAACTAACCACCACACTCTCCTCCAGGCCTACAACTCCATCTTCAACGCCGACCCCAACCCGCCACGTCTGATCGGAAACTTCCCCCTCCTCCCGCTACGCACCAAGACCCGCGGGCCCCCTCCCCTCGCACCCCACGAGTCGCCCGACCCGGAGTCAGACAGCTACGACGCCCTCGACGAGGTGCTGTCGCTGTTCCGCGCAAACACCTTCTTCCGAAACTTCGAGATCCAGGGCCCCGCCGACAGGCTGCTGATCTATGGCATTCTGTTTGTGTCGGAAGCGCTGAGCAAGATCCGCCCAGCCGCGGACATGCGGCAGGCTACCAAGGATGTCATGAACCTGGCCCTCGATACCAACTTTGCTGTCCCGGGGGATCCCGCTTTCCCGCTGAACCAGGTACGTGGGCCACCGATGGGAGATGGGGTTGGGACGGGGGATGAGGTGTGCTGACAGTGGACCAGATGTACGAACCTCCCCGCGACAGACAGGACGCCGAGCAGCTGCGCCAGTATATGGGCCAGGTGCGTCAGGAGCTGGCGACGAGGTTACTGGCACGAGTTTTTGCCGAGAGCGAGGATAAGCCGAGCAAGTGGTGGTTGAGCTTTACAAAGAGGAAGTTCATGGGCAAGGCGCTGTGATCAATGTGATAGCGCGGACAGGATGATAGAGATTCAGGAGAGAGGACAAGCGAGCAGCCATGCTCGGTTGAGAAGGTTTGATGACAGGGGCGAAGAGGACGGCAAGTCTATGATCTGCCAGAAAGAGGCTAGGAATGTCGCTAAGCACTGCGGACGCCTCTGAACTGGGAGAATTGAAGCACTTGATTTATCGGCGACCATTACTTGCCCTACCCTCCGTCGCATTCTTCGTCCTCGCCGTTGAACCTACGCGAGGTGGCAATTTTCTTATGGTGAATGCCCAGAGTAGTACAAATCGCATATTGGTACCCTCTAACGAATAGAGACTATGCTCAGTATCGGATGCAGCTGAAGCCCTGGCAGCTGAATGCTCAGAAAATCTATGGGTATCATCACTTCTATGCACTTGTTTAGTACTGCTCAAGACCACCAAAGGACCTTCAAACAGTCCACACCATCCAAACCTGGATACTCTGTCACCTAAACGCAGGTTGCCCCCCTCTAAGCCTCAGTCCCCGTAGCTGGCGTCTCAACCTCAGCAGGCGTGCCCTCCGCCGTGCTCCCAGCAGCATCACCGACCGGCTTGCCCTTCTTCTGGAACTTTCCCCTCGCCGCGATCCTACCCTCGGCGGGCTTGGCCCTCCACGCAGTGAACACATACCCCTCCGCGCCGCCTCGGGCCGTCATCACGGGGTGCGTCCGTCCCGGCAAGACCTGCCACTTCCGCGCGCGGCTCGTGTGCAGCTGCACGCCCTGCAGCAGCGTCGGGTTGATCGGGTACTCCTCCGTGCCCTCCCAGCGCTCGAGTTCCTTGGCCGACATTCCAATCGTCTCGGGCGGCGGGTCCCGGCCTATGAACGCCGCACGCCGCCCAACGCTGAAGGCGTCGACGAGTTTCGCCAGCGGCTCAATGGTCGGGCTGTAGATGGCGACGGGGGCGCCGCCGTCGAGTAAGGGGAGGAGCGGACGCACTACCGAGATCGGGTCCATGGTGCTCGCGACCACGAGCCCGCTGAAGCCGCCGGCCCGCGCGTTGTCGACGATATAGCGCGTGCGTGCCCAGCGGCGGCGCTTGCGGTGGTAGTTACCGCGCCGCGCGGGCTTCCAAGTGGCTATCTCGTCGGCCGTCTTGGAGGGGGGTTCGGTGGTATAGACGGAGTCGAATTCGGGGTCGAGAAGTTGCAGCCAGGTGAGCGGGAGCAGGTGGTTGAGCAAAGGGTGGGGTGGGTGGTTCGGGTTGGTGCTGTCGAAGCCCCAATAGTTGAGGTGTGTGAGGTTGGGCTGGCCGTTTTGGTGGACCAGAGTCATGGTGTTGGTTGTGTTGTACGGGATGTGAAAGTCGGATTTCCGGGGAGGTAGGCGGCGTTTCTTCGACGGTTGGGTGCTGGTCGTCTCGGGGTCGGGGTCACGCTTAACGGGTGGTGTGGTCTTCTGTCCGATTTCCTGTGTGGCCTCCATGGGCGTATATCTACCCTTAGCAGTCTCCGTGGCGATGGATAGCGTCGGGACTCCATTAGGGCCCTCATTTGAACCATTCTCGTCCATCTCATCCTCGTCCTCAGCCTTGTCCGAATACAAGACTCCCATCCTCTCTGCCAAAGCTCCGACCAACAGACCACCGGTATCATCCACAACCAGATATCGCCTACCATCTGGTTGCTTCGGCTTCCTGATCTCCTCGATCTCCATCTCTTCAGTCTTTTCTCCTGGCACCTCAGGCAACGCAGCAGGATCCACTCCACTAAAGTGAACATTCGCCCAACAACCGACGAGACCGAGCATCTCCTCCCTCATATCCATGATTTTGCTTGCATCCCTCTCGCCGGTCCAGAAACTCCCGAACCCGCTCACATCCACCGGCAAAACCGTGAATCTCCTCAAGAACTTCTTCTCCTTCAGCAACTTGTACTTGGCCATACTGAACATCGTCTTCTGGTCCATGCCCGTATGCGAGAGCATCAGCTTTGCAATCAGCTCCTGACCCGAGTCGGTGCCGTCGCGCTTGAGCGCCTCGATCTCCTCCCAGCTCAGCGTCTGCCGGGCGTTGTCGTCGATGATCTCACGGTTCGACCGCACTACCACCGCGCCGGTCTCGTTGTCGACCAGGCTATACTCGACGCCGTCCGTGGCAGATATTATGTTGTCCTCGGGCACAGCGCTATCTTGTCGCGAGGGCGGGTTCTCTTCTGCAATCACGTCGGCGTGCAGCTCGGAGGCGGGTACCACGCGCAGGCGCGAGAAGTAGTTGCTTTCGGCATCTTTATCCTGGAGTTCGTAGGTGAGGTGGTATGGCCGTTTTATTATGAGATTGCTGGGGAAGTTGCCGTATCGACCGAGGGAGAGTGTTCTGTAGCAGCCAAGTCAGCTTGTCAATTCCTCAGAATGAGCGGCGTGAGGAGGGCCAGCTCATGGGATAAATAGAAACTCTCACGTGTTGGGGATGATCTGAAGCAGCCGAATGGTTCCATTGGGGAGTCGCAGCATCACCCAAGTGTTTGGATCGATCAGAGAGTGAGACGCCATATTCAATGGCGGTTCGTCGTAGTGAGAAAGAGCGTGTCTACAGTTGCAAAGCATGGCGGGTCAAGAAAAATTATTTTGGGGCTGCTGCAGAGTGTGGGGTTGAGGCTCAACAGGAGCAGGCCCCAGTCAAGTCCCCTGCAGCTCAGGCATCTGGTAACCACCCAGCAGGTCCACCTATGACTGCACTCTCACTAACAATGTATGGTCTGAAATTCTTTTCTCTTCCAGCACGGTAGCTGTGCAAACCTCAAGGGTCTTTGACCTCGAAAGCAGAGGCAGTCAGAGTTTACATACCGAAAATCTTTTTCTCAAAGGGAAGACATATATGTGAAAGTCCTGAGATCAGGTCATATATGAAGCCTGATATAGAGTATCAAGAAGCAGTTTATCTACTTCATCAGCCCAAGTCTTTGCCTGAAGATCCCTTGCTCCACAAATGTAATTATTCGTTTCGATTCCTTGCATCTATTTCAATATCCTATACTGCCTAGTTAAATATCATCCATCTTATATGCTATATTAGCTTTCTTCTTAAGGTCTTAGAACTATATTTATCTTTTACTTAGAAGCAGACATCTAACATATAAAAACTACTAAGAAATAAGATTAATATCTACAATATAAGGCCTAAGAAGTTTCTATAAAGGGCTAACTTATAAAGCTTTAAACTACTTAGCCTGTATAGCCTTTAGCTAATATAAATTAACTACCTTAGCTATGCACCATCGATGCCACATATTCAAACTTCACTAGCATAGGTGCAAACCAAGACGATCACGTCACGGTCGCTGCCAGTGCTAGCCGTCGTGCAACCCTTTTTCCGACGACAAGCAGAAGCCCCCTCTTCCATACGTCCCGGGCGCATGCTGTGACATCAAGCCACACAACCCCCCTCCCCCCATCGACAACGGCGAGTGGTACCAAAAGCCTCAACCCGAGGAATGGATCTGGAACCCGTGGCCCGATTGGGAAGGCGCACCTGCAACAGCCTTTGAGAAGTACCTTAAGCATCCATCCACCCAGAAAAACAACCGCCCCCCAAGACCAGGTAGTCCGTCGCCTGGAGATCACACGTCAGATACGCTGTGGAGATGACGTCCACGCGCAGTGGGACGAATGCCGTCTAAGTGACCGGAAGGATACCTCAATGTCTTCGCTCTGGGCGCAGTTCTGGGCGGCTCGCCACCCTCCTGCCGACCCCACGATCTCATACTTGAACAAGGCCGTGCTGGTGACCGGAGCGAACTCGGGCCTGGGACACGAGGCAGCTGTCAAGTACGCGGCACTCGGTGCAAATCCCCTGGTTCTCGCCGTGCGCACCCAGGAAAAGGGCGAGCAGGCCAAGACAGACATCATACACCGTACGAGGTGCGACCCCGACATCTTCGTCATCGAGGAATTTCCCTGGATTTGTGAAGCCCATTCTGGCACTACAGCACTTTATCTGCGGCCGTACGGCTGAGCAGGAAGCTCGCACCCTGGTTGGGGCGACGAGACTGGGACCGGAGAGCCACGGCAAGCTCTGGAGGAACGATAAGCTTTACCCGTGAGAAACCTGCCTAAAGGACTCCTTGACCGGTTTTACTTTACTATTTAGAACAGGTTTGCGGTCTCTGGCCATATCGTATCTTCCCATATTGCGAATACGGCAGATATACCGAGGTAGAGGTCATCAGGATCAATTTCATTGTCGAAATTGATGTCGAAGGCTCGAAGTCGACATCGATGTGGGTGCGGTATGTCCAGGCGCAAAAAATGCCTGGCCTAGACTGTGTCCAAATTCGTCCCCTTCGCTGCATATGAAACCGAAAAGGACAGATAAAAGATGCTCCTGGATGTCCAGAAGGCTGGAACGTGGCTGACCTGATACCCGGGTATTATCTTTAGGTAGGTAGGTACCTAAGGTAAGCATGTCATCAAGCACGCTCAGCTTGAGTAGCATAGAGAGTGCACTCCCCGTTCTGATTCTATGATTTCCACATTATTTTTGCAAGTTTATACAAGCTTAATGAGGTGGGTAGGGACCGGTTCCGCCTGATCTATAGTACAAAAACTTGGAGGAACGTTGGCTGACATTATGCCCTGCTCGATAAACGCCTCATGTCCCGGATGCGAAGGCGAGACTTCCCCGCCCACCAAAATTGTGTTGCTCGTCGAAGTACAGCACATGCATCTATAGGTAACTTATGTAAAGCCACTCGCTTGTTTTTATCTGTCTCCCTCTTCTTCTGAAGATGCAGCAACGACTTATCCCCGAAGTTACCTGAGCAGCTTGCAGCTTGCAGCTGACAGTTCAACTCCAACACCTCACGACCAACTACAGTTGTCAATTGCAACATCTGACCATTTGTACTCGTCGTCTTCCTGCCAGCGAAACTGGTCGATTGGCATATGGCCTCGCTGCGGGACTATCAGTCAAAGGGGCCGTATCACGAGCAGGAGCCTGCCAGCAGCACCCTCTCCTCCACCGGCTCCAGCTGGTCTCATCATGCCGACAGCAGCAGAAATGGCGTTCAGCGGAGTATCAACGAAGAAATCCCCCCTGACGGCATAGCTCACAGATCGGTATCAGTCGCAGGACGGCAGTTTGGATCACTTATTACGTGATCATATCGTGATTGCCTTTGAAGCCGCCACGTCCTCGTCGGGCATGCTCTACTTCTTGCTGGCAGAACTGGCCGCACGCCCGGAGCTAGTACAGGAGCTACGAGAGGAACTCGCTCGGAATATAGACGAGGCTGGCCATCTTCCGCTAAGTTACCTTGCCGAGTTGCGCAAAACGGACAGCTTTATGCGCGAGTCTACACGAATAACGGCAAGCAGTCATCGTATGTGAATACAATTACTTATCGGTGACAGTTGTGGAGCAAACTGTCTTCTGATCATGGCGAATACTTGCTAATCATTCACGTCGCAGTGGCCCTCTTCCGCAAGGTGCAGAAGCCCCTTAAGTTATCTATTGGACCTGAATTCCCTCTTGGGATTCTTATATGCGTCGACGCCTATCACGCTGCTAAATCGCACACGAAATACGAAGATGCGGCAGTATTAGATCCGTTACGCTTCTATAAGATGCGCCAACAGCCAGGACATGAGGATATGCATCAATTCACACTGCCGGGGCCACATAATACAATCTGGGGTGGTGGCATGTCGCGGCAGGCCCTTTGCTAGTGTTACCATCAAGGTTATTCTGGCTCATCTGCTCCTCCACTACGATAGCAAGCTTCTCCCGGGTGGTGCAAGCAAGCCGAAGCGCAACTCCATGCCCAATGGATCAATGTCCCCGGATACGAAGGCCAAAATTGTGATTCGGGAGCTTCAGCGTTCCTGAATAAGTGCCTAAATTGCCTAGCATGAGTCGTCAGAGGGAATAGAGTACAAACCTTATCCGTGCTTTTGTGTTGGCTTTCGTCTTTACTGGATTACCAATATCTGCAATAGTGAAGTCATGAAGATTTGCTTATGCTGCTAGTCCCAGAAATACACATGAGCATTTCTTCAGGCTGAATAGCACCCCCCGAGGCACCCAGCCGGTGAGCAGAGATGATTAAGTGCAGGTGTAGGTAGCAGCAACTCCTACCATGTGTTCAGGTAGACCTTATCGTCTTGCAGGTGGAAGAAATCAAGGCCTCAGTATTGCACCCTGACCTCTGGAAATAGCCCAGTTAAAAGAATCCGCTGCGGAAAGACACGCGGTGCATCAATACATGCTGGATCTACAGTCTACCATCATATCATCATCTGTCATCTGAACCAGAACTCGTGGGGTTTTCCAAGCCGCCACGCGTCTAGTGTAATCCAGTCGGTCCCAGGTCTTCGGAGCTCCAACGCTCCTCAGGGGACTACAGCCCGAGCGGGTCGCCGGGGCGGGCCACAGAGCAGGAGAACCTAGATCTGGTGAACCTATTTCTTGATCACGGCGGCGATCCGAGCTTCGGCTTTGCACCAGCGGGCTACAGAGCTGCGACTATTAAGGCCGTAGAGCTAAAGAACCAAGACTTAGTCGATATCTTAGTGCATCAGACCAATCGGATGCTCTGCACCAGAGCTCTGGATTTGGCGATTAACTAACAAGACCCTGGAATAAAAAAGCTGCTGTGTTACTGGCAAACAGCATCCAGTATGATTTCGAGAACTTAGATCGACTACGCACTGCCGGTCCTGAACAAGATTATTTCCTCGAAGACATCTCGTACCCTGAGGAATTCACAATACTTTGAAGTCTGCAATGATCTCGTGGGCACGGGTGAACTGTGCAAAAGCGCCCTGGTTCTTCTAACGAGTTCGCCAATCTCACCCTGGACCCATATTCCAAGCATAACGGAGCAAACCGATGACAAAGGTGACGCTTGTGCTGTGTTTCCAAGACGTTGCAACGAGGCCTTAATGCCGCCATGCACTTCATCTCCTGTCTTCGCCTCTTCGCATCCACTAGTCCCTCGGAGGAGACCTATAATGACGCGTACGTGATGAACGAGCGCGATCTCTTCCTCTTCCCCTCCGGTTGGACCCCGGAGGAATCTCGTAATGATCTATAACTGATGAGCGAGGGCGACCCCTTATGCCTCTTCGCAGCGTCCAATCGTGCCTCGGACGAAGAAGGGTGAACCGAGGCATAGGTGGAGGGCGAGGGCGAACGCTTTCACCTCTTTGCGTTATATCGTGCCTCTGAGGAGACCTGAAACGAACCGTGTGTGAAGACATATCGTCTGTTACTTCACCTTCCGAGAGTGAGTTGGCACGATCACCAGGTGCTTGCGGGCGATATGTTTGTTGGCTTCTCCAGTTTTCGAATCTGAGTCAGTGACGCTCGTGCCTAACAACGGTCTCTCGGCTTTCTTTTCATTCGAGGCAGAGCTGACGGTAGCATCTTTGGCAGAAGGTCTGCTGCTTTCTCTAGGCTTGGTGGTCGAGCTGATACGATGGCTTTCCGGAGGTCAGGGTTCTCCACTGGGCGACTGCCGATCCGAATTATTTTGTTGAAGATGACTTTCCACCTGCCACCTTGGTGCTTAGTCTTCATGCTATACTAATTTTCGGGTGGGTGTAGGAGCAGGCGACTCACTCCCTCTCGTACCCAAGAGAGTCGTCTCATTTTGTGATCTCTTCAAGTTCGACCTTGAGTTCGGGACGGGCGGATGAGGATGCGCGCGAGGCCCGTTCACATGCGCGATAAGCCTACCAGGCTTTCTGCTACTGAACCATATTGCTGGTTCAGCGAGCCTTTTGGTGGGTATCGTGATCGTCCCTACGTCCATGCCCGAGTAGGCCTTCGACACAAGGTAGGGCCGTACATCGTGGTCGCACACATAAAATCAGCATAAGGAGATAAGCCTTCTGTATTGTGTGGAGAGAGTAGAGCGACGTTGCTGAACGCTACGCTAGACTGGACAACCGCTCCTATACATCGAAATCCGATACTCAATATCGACCATCATTAGAACAATCTCGTCGCGAACTCAAGGTCGAACTTGAAGAGATCACAAAATGAGACGACTCTCTTGGGTACGAGAGGGAGTGAGTCGCCTGCTCCTACACCCACCCGAAAATTAG
>MUZK01004436.1:0-41537 GCA_003013055.1 Juglanconis sp. DMW523 | reverse complement strand
GGGTGGGGAGGGGGCGATTCGTATGGCAGTCCCTGATGGTTGGTTTGGTTGGTGTGTTCGCAACCGAGGAAATCCAGAACATATGTAGGTAGATAAGAATCCAGGCCCCAACGAGGCTCTCGCTCTGAACGGTAGATTCAAGAACTGGCCTCATCAAACGAGGAGACTTTGTTTGCAGACCGTCTGTACGTATTATGTATGGCCAGGGCGAGGAGACATCACGATCTCGGAACGTCCGCCGTCAGAAGAGGCTTAGATCACACAAGGTCAGGTCAGGACGCAGTATTTCACACGAGCGAGCGTCGCTCAGATCCCATCCTCTTGAAGCCAAACCATCCTTGCAAGCACAGCTACGGCCCGGGCAGCCAGACCCTTCGCCGAGTCGTAGCAATTGTTTGTTATGGCATAGTTGAAAATAGGGTATGATACATGCACATCCAGTCCAGAACGCCGTCCTCACTCTCTAGCCTGATCTCAACCCTTGGAAGAAGCATGATTTCCACACGAAGCTGAAGGGAGCCTCGTCCCTCATACACGCCCCAAATTTTAGAATACTTTCCCCCGTACTCCTCTGTCATTTATAAAGTGCGTGGGTCCTCATTTGCTTGTTTCACGGACCGCATGAGAACGATAGCGCATGCACGTCGATCTTCGATGACCCGCCATCGATAGATGCTGCCCAAATGGCATCACTTTGGGCAGCCCAAGCAGCAGCAACGTCTCATCACCTGAACACCGGCGACCTCACCGTATCAAGCACTCACCGCACCACACTATACGGCACGATTGCCTTGTCGATGATAGGCTCACGTCTCGATCTCGCACTCGCCTCTGTTCCCCACTTCTGGAGGTTCACACATGGTCAGTCATGTCTCCATAGCTTACAGATGACGCAAGTAGAGAGAACGCAGAGTATCAATGTGGATTAGGAGAAAGAAAAGAGAGCAAAACGGAAAGTTCCTGTGTGCCTGAGCTTGTGCACTGCCTCAACTCAGCAACATCAGGTTGTTTGCAACTTGGGCGGGTATTCTTGGATGCAATCCTCGCAGGGGCAGAAGCCCCTGAGGCGGTTGGGGGTTCTAGGAGAAGGGATCCTTACGGAGTGCCAGTTCTTCTCCCTGGCCAGCGCCTCCTCGAATGCTTCGCGGCACTCTGGCGGCAGCGAGTCCTTGACGTCGTCGCTGACGGCGCCGAGGCCGCGGAAGGGTGCCAGGAAGTCGTCTGCACCGACCGCGCTATAGGCGCGGGCGTCGTAGCTTACGGCCGAGATGCCCGCCGGTGGGTTCTCGTAGTAGGTGTCTGTGACCATGAAGTTGCGGGGGATGTTCGGACTCAGCACCGGGAAGACCTGCGAGGCGTTTTCTGTAGAGTTGGTCGCAGAAGGTGGGATCTGCTCGATACGTACGGCTGTGGGCTGCATGATCGTGGGGTACTGAACGATGTTAGTGTGAACGTCGTAGACGCCGTTGTTGTTGCGTCGACGGATGGCATTGATCTGAGCATTGAAATTACTGTGCAGGGTCAGTCATCAGAGGCTTTTCGGATCTGGCAAAGGAACGACTCACGCGGCCTCGCGAGCATGCTCAAACATCCAGTTGATATCGTTCACAGCCACACGTCGCTTTTTCAACTCCGCCATCTGGGTGGGTGCAGCAGGCGCGTTGGTGTGGTAAACCTGACTGGCACCGAACCACGCGACATACTGGTTCTTGTTGTAGGGCTGTCCGGGGTCGTATTTGTCGAGGGGGTCGGCCAGATCTCCCTCCTGGAACCCCTCCTCCCTGGCGCGGGTGAGATCATAGTCATCGATGATCCTTCGGCCGCCAACAATGATCAAAGCACCAAACTCGCGGAAGACAGACCGGGCCGTAACGATACCTATCGATCGCCCCTTGTAGGAGTGGGGAATCAGGTCTCGCTCGATCAGGTCGCGCTTCTCCTCGTCGTCGACGATGACCTTGAACAGGCGGCGGTGCTTAGTGAAGAACAGGTACGAGTCGCGAAAACCGACGCAGCGGGCGGGCTCGGTGGATAACATGTAGAGGCGGTCGCCGCGGCCCTTGACGGTGAAGGTACGACATCTGTACTCGCGGCCGCCCTGCAGGTAGCCCAGCTTGTCGACCTTGGTCTCTCCCTCGGGATCTTGGGGCAGATCCAGCTCGTCGTCGATGATGTTGTACATGGGACCGTCCTTCTCAATCGCCTGTTGGGTGATGGGGGCTGGTTGACCCTTGCGTCCACCTCTACCGCGCCAACCGCCTCGTCCACGTCGGCGAGGTGTCTCGTCGCGGGGAACTTCGATGCCGTCATCCCAACCAGGAGGCTTAATCTTGGGGGGACGGCCTAATCGCTTGCGTCGCACCATGGGTACGGGCGGAGGGGAGGGGGATTTCTCGGGGACCTCGTCTGGTTCTTCGGCTTCCTCTTCTGCGGCTGACTCCTCTTTCTCCGCAGCGTCTCCATCTCCATCTCCATCTCCATCTCCACTGTCATCTGGCTTCGGCTCGTCGTCCTGGTCGGCATCGGGCATCGGCTCGTCATCGTCCTCAAGCTCCTTCCAGGTTTTGGGTGTGTTCTCTGTTGCGAGAGCATGTCATGGTTAGCAGATGGATTGTGATGGGCCTGATTGCGGCTTGAAGATTGGGAGGGAGGCATGGTGTGTTGCCGGGGAAATGGGACAGAGTGAAGTGCATTCGATTGCGATACCAATCGCAAGTCAAATGCTTGCCAACGGAGACGCAGTGCTGCCGGCGCATTGCGATGAGACAGCTAGGGAAGCGAGTTTGGCGAGAGTAGTAGCTTACCAAGGGCTGCAGCTGCGCGTTTGGCGGCAGCGCGGCCTGACCGACGACCTGCCATGTTGGTTGCTCGATAGCAGTATCGATCGACCTGCTGTGGTTCGATTGTTGGTGTCAGGAACTGACAAACGATGAGCGGGTTGAGTGTGACTGTGTCTCGATGGGTGTGGGAAAACAACCTTCTTGGGATGCCTACAGCTAAAGTCAAAGATGGGACGCGGACCGTAGAAACTTGGGTGGATACTGTGAGCCTGCAGACCTACCTGGCGCCTGCCAAAGCTAGATTACTATTAGTGTCATGTCAGTGCGGGGTACTGTTTGCGCACCGTGCGCTGACCGGCGCAAAGCCCGACGCCCCACCCACTCTCACCATGAGTACGACGTCAAGTGGCTCTCTCCTCTGGGGGCAAGGGGTGTTAATTCAAAATCTATTGTCATGTCTGAGATTGTGCTAGTCTACAGTTCAATCGGGCGGTATAAGACCCCGGTTTATTTGGCAGCATCGACAAATCACCCAGGCAAGAAATATTGAGGACGTAGTTCAAGCCATCGAGTTGTATTTGGTGCCGCTTATCATGCATGGGCTGGCTAACGAACGAGGAAGGATTGAAATGGAATCCTCTTACCTGAGGGGTCGTGGCTGGCGAGGGTATGTGTTCGAGCGAGATCGCTCGTGAACGGCGACAGAACAGTGGCGTATCCTCTGTCTGTGGAATATACTTCAAACCTTCATCCACCTGCTTCGATTTCCATCATCACCGACAGTCAACGCAGGAGGGCGGCCTAGCTTAAGTTGGTCACAAGCAGGAGGAGCAGAGGTTGTGCCTATGAAGATTCATCTGCATATACCTAAGGCCTGATGTTTGACTGACCAGCCTCGCCGGGCTAAAAGAAACCTGCAATTTACCAATCTTGATCATTGCAGAAAAAAGCACTCGCCTGTGACCATGGGACCCCTGTCCAAATCAAACTGCATTCCTGGCGAAGCCCTGGACATGGTCCAGATTGGTGCCGTAAAAAGACACGTCGTACGTATCTGCCGGTCGTGAGAATCGCAATCTGTGTGTAAGCACTGAAGACCGTGGTCTACTGGAAATGGATCGCGGGAAAGACCGAAATACCTCCGTAGATCAAGGAGTTGATGCGTATGCCGTTGGGACCAGTAACGCTCAAGCCTCGCCTCAATCCCACATCTGCATCAGTGCCGACGCCGTGTTTACCCAATCGATCTCTAGTTCGAGGGCAACCGATCCATCTTGCCCTTGCCGCGGCTCTTCTGCAGGGCCTCCTTGTCAAGGAGCTCATCCTTCGCCGCGTAGAGGTACCTGTACGCAGTCTTGATGGTGCCGTCACTCACGCCAGCCACTGCGGCAATCTTTTTGGAGCTGACAGACTCGCCGAGGAAGTGGGCAGCCATAAAGATGCACGCGGCCGCGACAGACAACGGAGACCGACCGGCCAGAGTGCTAACCTGGCTGGTCTTCTTCGCAATGTAGATGCCCACGTTCTCGACGTCTGACTGGTTTCTAATGGCCAGCTGTGACACGTATCGTCGAACGAGGTCGTCGGCACCGGTAGAGCCCTTCTGATCATAGTTGCGGACCGCGGTGATGTTGTTGAGTTCCGCAGCTTCGCCCTTGGTACGCAGATCCTGGAGCCACTTCTCAAGAGCCTTGAACACGCGGCCAATCTCTTTCTTGGACACCTTGGTGAGGTTGTAGACCTCCCGGAAGGTTCGGGGCACGTTGTTCTGCCGACATGCGATGAAGATGGCACCGGCGATGACAGCATCCTGGGGCTTGCCCTTGAGGAACTTCTTCTCGTCGGCGACTGCATTCAAGATCAGTAATGTGGTTCGCAGAACGATCAACACCCATGTACATACGCTTGAGAATGTGCATGGCGTAGTCGCGGACTGCAAGGCCTACTTGCAGAGTGTCGGTCAGATTTCTGATCTTGGAGAATCCTTCCTTCAGGTTCACTGCTCCCTTCTCAATCGTCTTGGCCTGGGTCTTCATTAAGTGAAACGAGTTGCTACCCTCCCTGCCAATGGAAGTTTGCAGGGTAGCAACAGTGTCCTCGAACAGAGGGTTGCCGACATCACCAACACGAGAAGGATCGTCGTTATTCTGGTCGTCGTTGGCGAAGGTACGCCACTCAGATCGGGTATCAACGATGCGATCGCCAACCTGTCTGATGTCAGCTCCTACGGGAGAGTTCGAGGGGAAAAGGCTAATTACGCACGACGACACCACAAGACATGCAGACTACATCACCGCTGCTGAACTCCTCGGTCAGATTGGGTGGGTTCTCTCGGCAGTCGGGACACATGAGAATGTTGCTCAGAGCGCCCTCCTTGTACTCCTCCTCCTCGTGGGGGGGACCCATCATGCTCGCCATCTCGGCAGAAGCGTTGCCACGCACGGGAGTTGTCGAGGAGTCGTTAACACGCTCGGCGAGCACCTGGCGATCGGTCGTATGCTTGAGCGAAGTTAAGTCCGAGTTCGGCTTGGTTGAGGAGAAAGATTTGGAGATCTTGCGTGTTCGTAGAGACTTCCGAGCGAGTTTGCGGAACTGTGGCGAGTAAATTTTGGCGGTGTTGGGGGTCGCTGATAGACGACCCTGTTGTCAGACCGTGATGAAGACTCGCTTCTCCCACTTCCACAAAGGTGACGGGTCGGTCACGTCGTCGCGCCGTGCGTCGAATTCGAAAAGTCGACTTGGTGACTCGCAGGAGAGGATGGCTTTGGAAGGCGCTTTTGAGTCACGAGGGTCGCGGACGGTGCCAAGTTCGATGACCCTAGGTTGTCGCTGTCATCGATGACACGAAGGTCGACAAGAAAAGAAGTGGCGAGGATGAAAGGAAGACTATGCCCTTGACGACCGCTCTTCGAAACCAGTAAAGGCGTCCGCCTGGAGAGACAATGCGACGGGGTATTTCGCGTGTCTTTGTTCGGTCGCAGACGAGAGAAAAGCCGGTCGGAAAACCGTGATCCACCGTTCTCGCACTGAAAGGACAGACCGGGGAAAAGAACGACGGGTTTATTGGGCAGGGGAACGACTGACGGTGATGGACTCTCGAAGGAAACGGAGGTGGATGAGGAAAGCAGAGGTCGAGTTAGGCAGACGTTAGGTTGGGCACAGGTTGTGGAGACGTAGCGATGCGGCTCTGCTGCCGGATTATTAAGCGGCCTCTTATGTAATATTTGACTCGAAGCAGGTACCGGCATTGTTCTGGCTCATTCTACGCAAACAATATCTCGAGTATTTCACACTTCACTGGCGCTGACCACTCAGAGTCTAAAGTACTCAATTTTTCACTTGCAATGTCTGTCATGCTTTGTAATCCCAACTCATCCGATCTCCATTGTGGTTAGAAGCAGGTCCCAGAACGCCGTCTCTCATTAGCTAACCTCCGTCACCTTCGCTCGTTTTCCGAGTCCGAGTCGCAGCTCACATTTCGAAAGAGAGGATGCTGCTCGAGCAATGGCGGCAGCTCTGGTCGCCCCAGAGGCGCTTGAGCTGACCTGCTTGGCGAGGAAGACCGCGATAGTGTTGGTGCCGGCAGATCGGGGAGCGGCGACTTCGACCTTGTTGAAAATCCGCCTTCCCAGCTCTTGTCGTTATCCAGCCTGTAATCAGATCTAGACCGTGACAGGCTGCTCTCGAAATCCTCCTCGACTCTCTGTCCGTATCCATGAGCAGACCTGGCACCGGGCGTCTCGGCCACACTCATCACGTCGGCGGTGAGTTGGCTGCTCAACGATATCGAACGACCTGACCGACTGGCGAGCGACTTCTGGATGATAGCATCTCGCTGTGACTCGGCCTCAACTTCCAGAATGCCCCTGGTCACCCGCCGTCTCTTGCTGAACTCCTTCTCGCCCAGGCAAGGGTCGCCCTGTCGAGCGTCTTCAAACAGTTGTCTTCTCAGACGGCGTTTGGAGATGGACAGGGCGACCAGTCCGATGCTTGTGCCGAATGCGAGAACGCTCGCCACCGCTGCAATGATGATCCATACCCGAGTAGAGCCCGTGTTCTCTGAGGTATACCGTGGAGCTATTCGTCCGTGGGAGACGGTGTCTCCCTCCACAAAATGAGCTACCGGCAGGGACGGCATGACCATATGCTGTCGAACGTTGAAGGTTTGTCCTTCTTAAAAAGGCCTTGATCGGAAGTTGCAATCTCACCAAGTGGATGGTGATGTGACTTGCAGTAGGTCACATCAGGTGCAAGGTGGACGCAGGGAGGGGGAGCACGCATGCTTATATGGGTGGTACAGGACAGATCGTCTACCCAATGAAGTGCTTCATCTTGAAAGCTGGCCACCCTGCATATTGTGGCTCTCGTAAAGGCTGAAAAAGTCAGCAGGAGGTTGTCTAAATTGGGCCGATTCATCAGGCCGTTTATGCACCTCGGGGGACTGTGAGGTCGTCTTACGGCCCCGAGGCCAATTGCGTCTTTCAATCGAGGCCCATTTGTTCTGCAGGCGAGCTGCAGGAAACCAGGGCGAATCCTGCGTGTTGTGCCGCACTGGTAATGGAGCTCGCGCTGACCTCGGGAGCAGTGGGGGCCAGAGCAGATTGACACATCCACAACCATTTTTCAAGCAGTACTGTTACCGCGGTGACAAAATTGCCGGTGCGATCCTTCAGACAAAAACGGCTTCTAGCCGAACGACGAAGGAAGGACACGCAGGGCGGTGCACCGCTCTCTAACCCGCCTTGATGAAAGGCGTTTGCATCGCCTACCTAATGCGACGGTGCTGCGTCACATACTCGCAGGCGCTATCACGACATGCGACCGCCTGAGTGTTGGTGTCACTCCTCCCTTGAGACATTGGCGCCGCCTTCTGTTCTCACTGCCACCGACATTCGGCCCTTTTCCCAAGGCCTCTGATGGCCAGCTTGGTCGTCGCCTTAATCACAAGGCCTGACACACGGCGATGGTGAAAACATTAGGCATGTTGTTTTTGATTGAGTTCTTCAAGGAGCGGGTAGCTCACGGGTGTTTGCGCAAGTAAGGACCATAGGTAGTCGGCACTTGGCGCACTGGCCTGAGAAGGATGTCATTCCTCATTTTCCGCAAACGTGAGACCTGCCCATTCCTCGTCATGGACCCAGCCTAAATTCATGAAACAGTATAGAAGAATACGCGGTAAAAAATTGACTCTGCCGAACCGGAAACCTGGCCCCGACGGAACATCATGGCTGCTCTTGTGGGTATTGACTTCACGGCTGATGAGGATGTCTTCAACCATCGCCCCCATCGCCTCGTTTTATTTTGGGCCAATGGCTCGGTAATCTTCGAAGGATGAATGCATTGGTAGCGGCAGTCTCTCACTCCCGCCCGTTGTGGACATTCGCAGCGGGGCTCGCAGGTCCTCCTTGCCCACCATCGAAGGATCGCCGCCAATAACCCCAGTGGATCCTGCGCAACGTACTGTGAGAAGCGAATAAGCGCTAGCCGCGATCAAGCGCGCAAATCTTGGCTTCTCTTTTCTTCTGGGGATGTCTGTCCATGTCAAAACTTCTTTGGTCAGGATGGAACAAAGGGCAGCTTGATTCTGAGGACAGATGTAAACATGTTCGAACGGCAAAGTTGTTACCTATGCGACGATCAGGGCGCTCTGACAGCTTCAGACTACCTCTTCGGGAGTTCTTTTTCTCAGGATCTTCACGGTGAGGCCCATGAATATCTCTTAGACGCTGAGCCGGGAATGGTGCTGACCCATTTTCTGCAAATCCTCATCCGACTTTATCGAAGAATTCTCTTCTCTTCGCTATCATATGTTACCTGGCGCAGTGTCGTCCCGAGGTGTTTCCTACCCACATTCTAGATGCCATCACTTATAACCAGGCATCTATCATGCTGGGTATACACGAAAATCCCACCTAAACAATCCGCTTGGCAACAACCGTAGTTCACTGGGTCACGTCTGCGTGGTCCGCGCCCGTGAGCTCGCACGATTCCGGTGAACCCTCAAACCTTTCCTTTTGATAAGCCTCAAGATATTAATCACGAGGCCAGAAGGCGTCATGATCATCATCCCGCACCCTGTACAGGACGCGATCAACCTCATCCTTGGTCACAGCGAAATCACCTTCTGTCTAGTCTTCCAATCAGGACTCCGGTATAGCGATACCTTGTTGAAAACTCCAGAGTACGGACTCGTCCTGCAGACTGTGTCAGCACATATTTCTCGAATCATAGGCTTTCCGACTTGCCTCTGGTGTCAAAAGACCTCGACAATACTCTCATTTTCTATATAGTTGAGGCTACCCAGCGTGATGGAGATTGGCGATCAAGAAACCCCCGAGCAACCCGTCCTCATCGCTCGGGACATCAACAACAGGTGACCCCCAACTCCAGAAGCAAGTGGGCTGTGCCATGACAAAGCTTGGCATGGGTAGTTTTGACGCCGTGAAGGACATTGTCAAGAGAATCAAAGCTGCTGAAGAGCCTCTTCTTCCATTTAGTCCCGCCGCTTCTTATAGATAGATCTGATACTCTAAGTATCAGCCGCAGGATGCGAAGAATGTGCCTTACTGACTGCTACTCTTTGTAGAATTATTTCTGTCGAGCGGATATGCGTTTAGGTGGAAGCCCGACTCAAGGATGGGTGCCTTCACAGGGCAGACTCAGCCAGGAACAGTAGCTGATTGGCAGAATAAGCCTATAACTGAGCTCAACATGCACGGAGTAGCAACCACAACAAATCGCCGTGCACCCCGCAATCCAATCATGGCATAATATCTCTATGGGATAAACCTCTGTGACCACCTCTCTGTGGGATAACCTTCCATAGGTTAAACCTTGATGTGATAACTTGCTATGGGACTGTGGCATAATCCCCTCTCTTCTACTGGATAGTTAGCATTCTGCTGCAAAGACTCTCATGTGAGATGCCGGCTGGAGAGTCCCGTCTACTCAAATGTTTGGGTGTGTCATCTTCTGTTGGCGCTACCTGGATCGTTAGTGAAGACAACTAACTTATCACGCGCTCAGGTAGCTCATGTCGCGTCCACGGGTGTTTGAGATGATCTCGATCGATTCAAAAATGACATGACATGATAGGTGAAAAACTGCTGTCTCCTGCCAACCAGTCGCCAAGATTGCAGTCGATGTCGATCTTGCCTTTGTTGTCTGTCACACAACACCTCTGATCTCATCATGAGGGGATTCCCTTGCAAATCAACAGGAAACTAAAGCACGAGTACAGATATTCGATGTATATAGAGATGCGAGCTTCGATTTTTTTTACCAGCGGTAGCGTTTGGATTTGAATACACTCCCAACTAAACTCAACATAACGGAATGCATTGAGCCTCGCCGTTCACTTTCCACTGGTCTCAATACGCATTAATTATCTGAAACGTCTTTCAACATGCCGTCAGCATCGGAAAAGGCCAAACAGAAGCTGGAAGCGGTTTTGAATGCGGACCGAAAAGACTACAGCCGTGAGTCCTGGCTCTTGCCCCAGATACTTCTCATGTGTACTGAGCCCACACCATCAGACCGCAACAACCGAATCGCAACGACACGCTATCCTAGTAGCGGTTCAGAGATTACGAATAGGATGGACTATCCCAACCGGAGAGGAAGCGGTGGTGGATTGAGAGGTATCGTCAAGGACATGCTGAACCGGCCTGCTTATTGACGCCGTTTTGTATGCCTAGTCTGGCACGGAGGAGATGGTGTGCTACGTGCCAGGTTTCGTCCTATTTGGAATCATTGTTCCTATTCGTCGTTTTGAGACTGAATAAGTGCTCATACTCAGCACCGGACCAGGGCGACACCGTGTCACCCAGTTTCGATGTCTCCTTCTGATAGCGTTCATACGCTCTAGCGTGTCGCACCCCCCCCCCTCCCATATTCAGGCCTGGCCACACGCTATATCCCAATATCCATCTACTGGGGATCGTGACAGACAGCCTCGATGTTGTTCCCGGCAGGATCAATCACAAACGCCCCATAGTAGTTTGCATGGTAGTGGGACCGTATTCCGGGTTTTCCGTTATCCTTGCCACCAGCTGCTATTGCCGCTGCATAGAATGCATCCACGGCTGCTCGGTCTGTACTAATCTCGTCAGTCCAAATGTCACACTCTAATGTCCTATCTCCCGAGATTCATGTCGGAACGAACCTTTGCAGCGGAAGGCGTGGTGACTGTTAGGCGGCTTCTCCAGTTGTGAGGTGATCCACCAGTCGGTATGCATCTGGTGGTGTGGCATTCCCTTATCCCCAAAGCCGACGTATTCTTGGTTAGGACCGAAGACGAGGAGCTTTTCGTAGCCGATCGACCCGAGGGTTTCCTCGTAGAAAGCCACGGTGGCTTTGTGGTCGTCGGCGTGGACCATCATCTGGGTGTGATCGATCATGTTGGCGAAGTGCAAGTGAAATGGCTTGGCAGAGTCTGCGTTCGTGTTCAAGTACATGAGCTTGTCAAGTTGGTGAAGACTGAGAATGGATGCATGTGACGAACCGATACCACCGAGTTGAGGTCGGCGGAGTTATAAGTTGCTCACCGCAGCCTAACGTTCCTCCGCACCGATCGGTATTAATCCGCTTTTGGGCGTGGTGGTAGAAGCAATTGCGGGTCGTTGCCACGGCGGGGATGTGTTTATAGTCAATTTTGTCAGACTGTGCCAGAGACTTGATACGCCTCCTTTTTACATCGACTTTTCGTATCAGCTGGCCATATGATAGAGGCACAGGGCAGACCCATGACAAAAGGTTTTCGTCGTTCCTTCTCAACGGCCGGACCGGACTGATGGAAGGGTTCGCATAGAGCTACCTGGAGGGCGTCGAATATACGAAAGATGGACTAAGAAGATCTCTCCAACTGTTCAAGTCAACGGGCTAGGATGAAGGAGCAGACTGGTGCAGGCCGATGGGCCTCCTGGTCCTGTAGTAAGCCAATATCCCATGAATACCTACATCTGACTTCTGCCTATACCGCCATTTCATCTGTTGTACTTAAGTTCATACTCTTCGTTATCTAGTTTCGTCTGGCCGTCTACCCGTCTAGAAAACACTCCTCACGACAACGATTGTCTCATCATCAAGCTGCCTTAATTCTTGCTTCTTCTCAACGTAAACCGCACATCATCTACATCACGACAATCGATTCCGAAACCATTGCATCACCACCCACCACGATGCAGCACCTGGAGCCACGTGCGTGGCCGCCATGCGACCCGGAACGCCCATGGAAGAGGTTCATCACGCCTGAAGCACCCGATAACTGGGGCGGTGACCGCGTTTCCGAGCTCAGGATGAAGTACAACTTCGTGAACGACTCTCACTTCCAATTCCCTGCTGGTGGGGACTCTCAATTCCTATAAGTCCCGTTTAACCTCTTTTCTTTATCTGCCGTTGGAGCCGCGCATAAAAATACAGAATTTTAAGGTTTTAAAAAGGACTTATGAGTTGAAATATTGTTTTGCTTCTTACTGTTAACGGCACTGTGTGATCTTGGGTTCTAAGCTTTCAAGCATTCTCCATTGTATGAAGGAAACTGTTACAGCTTTTATAGCTATATTAACAGCTTAAGAAACAACGTGGCTGTGGCGGTTGTGGGTGATATTCCAACGTACGCTAATATGCCGAAAATTAAGTTTCCACTCTGATCAATAACTTTAATTTCTTCCAGGCTAGTGCGCCTAGGCGAGAAGACTAGAAAAATAAGAAGTAAGCGCGTGCTTTCTAGTATATCGCAGATCTAGTTCGACCTTGTAGTCCGGACTTCGCTGCCGACATCCTACGTGTTCAGAATAGCACACCTTGTGAACAGCCCTCTCCCCGCTGTACAGCGATTATAGGCGGCCGCTACTATATCTCCGTATGTGTAGCATAACAACGCGTTGAGGGCATTGTGATTATGGCCGTTCAGACCCTTAAGAACGGGCTGGAGTTGCTCCGCTGTCCCTAAAACGAACCGCTGCGACATATATCGCTACAACCGACGTTGTGTCTCGGTCTGTGCGTAGTGCTTAGTATCGAATGGACCGATACGAAGGTAAAGTCTTATCGTGAGCAGCTCGTCTGCCCTTGTTAATCTCTAAAGGATAGGATGAGGCAGGCGCCGGAAGTCGTTAGCCTATGATCCGGGGATGTAGGGTGGGCGACGACGCTTTACGATGATACGGTAATGAAAAGGAGAGAGGAGAAGGTTGGAAACCTAGATTAAAGGGACTGGGTATCCTTTTATTTGGGCCCTACGGTTAGGCTGCACCCGTGGCTGAAAAGTATGTAGAGGTACGGTTTAGCCTTTGAGGTGGCGTGGAAGCTCGTCTCTATTAGGCAAGTCCTTGTCGTCTATCGGATCGAACAGGCGACCTTGGTTGGAAGTCGGAGACTGTTCGTGTCGGGCAAGCTAGATTCGGCGAGCCTGCGCGCTGATGCTTACTGTCCAGCTCGTCGCCTAGTAGGTCGGTCGATATCCAGGCGAGAAAATCCGATTCGTCATCTAGAAATGCCTCAGCGTCAGATCAATCCTTGTCGTTATCCATCAGCTCGAGACCCACCAACTCGTCGCCTTCAGGAGTGGGAGTAGTTGTTGTGCGGTTCGGAGCACCTAAGTGATACCACCCCGTATTGTGATGCCTAACGCCTCGAGTTCTTCCTGAAGTAGTTCGCGGCATAGGGACCGTGTGAGCTCGGTAGCTAGCATATTGCGGCGGATAGTTCGAGGAGACAGAACCATCGATCGCTGGCTGGCATGAGCGCAAGAGTTATAACCACCTTCAGCTGTGCTACCGAACGGGTAACTTCTTTGGTGGAGAGCAGTAGCTCGCCTCAAGAATGTAGTCTCCTCTTTAAGAATCCTATCGTTCAAGTCGTTGGACGATGCTATTAGGGGTAGCTCGGAAGGCGTCTGGGTGCGATGGGGTTCGAGTTAGCATTTTGGTCGGATCGTACGCCATTCTGGGCGCAGGCCAAATCGGTGGGGGTCGTGATAAGGGTCGAGGAGTGGTGAAGATAGAGGCTTGTACGCGGCGCCTACCTGTTGGATGACGTCCGAGAGGGTGATGATGAGGGACGTCGAGTTTCTCTGCCGCGCTGCCAAAGTAGTCGTCGTCGTCGTATTCGGCTTCGGGCTCCTCGTCAAAGGGACGGACGTCGGCAAGAAAAGATTTCACCTTGTGGTTCGATGATCTGCGCTGGAAACATACTGATGAACAAGTCTAGCGAAATCGTCGGTATCATCGATTAGGAGTTCTCCTACGCGGCACCTACAGAGTTCTCTCTGGACCCATCGCGGTGGCTCCTCCTTCTTGTCCTAGACGACTGGGATAATGGCAGTATTGAGGGCTGGGCCAAGACCTACGACCGCCGCATATATATCTGGCATGAGGCAATGGAGGAGGCTGGGAGTGGACTAACGCCGGAACCGCTTCATCTGCCTTATAATTCCCCTGATTCTCGCTGTATGAGAGCGAGTTGGGGAGACAGGGTGATTCTGGCTCAGCTATGCCAAAAGGAAGAGCTGAGAGTTCGATGAGACTTACTGGAAATTTCTGGACGAAAGGCTCTTTGGGAAACGGCCTGCAAATTCGTCGAAATCATATTTGTGGAGGACTAGACTACATTTATCGTCACATAGAGAGCGTGGGTGGGTTCATGGAGAAATTCGTACAGAGGAAGATGGAATAGTTGAAGGAGAGAAGGTTGATTGGTCATTGGGACCCGGAAGAGGTGGCAGGGCTGTTCATCGAGTTTCTCGGCAAAGACTAGAGAGGCAAAGTTCAATGCCAATGATGCGTAGATTCCTGAGCAGTACATCTAAACGGTACCAGGATATCTCTGCAGACGACAGGTGTAAAGTAGGAGGTAGACCGTCGTGCAAGATGGATGCCGATCACTCAACCCTTCTTCGGCGAAGAGAACTCCCCCGCGAAACCCGACCCATCAGATCCATCCACTGCCATGACCAAAAGGTGCGACATAGGTCTCGAGGTGGTCGTAGACACCGGCGTTCTTCCAGAAAGGATCGACTACGATGGGGTCGATGAGGAGGAAGTCCAGGTGAGCAGCTTTGAGCTGTCTCAGGGCCTCCTGCGTGAGCATTCCTCTCTTGTCATCCTCTAGACCCGAGCCAAGCATTCGGAGTAGCTCAACCTCCTCTAGCTTGATAGTATCACCGGGGAACTCTCTCTCAGACTCGCCGCTGCGCTGGGCGATGCGCCAGGTAGTCCAATCCTCGGCCCACTCCTTGACGGCGCCCAGACGCTTGGTGATGTTCCGGCGAACCGCGATGCCGGAAGGGAAATCACGTCCAGTCTTCTCGGTGCAGTTGATTAGCATCCTGAAGATCGCGTGGTAGTCGACGTTGCGTCGGATTGCAGAACCGTTGTACTGATATTGGAGAGCAACACGGTGGGGTGCGGAAGCGGATATGAAGGTCTTGGTGAGGACATTACGCATCAGCCCGCTATAGAGTTTGGCTTTGGCGAGGGCTTCGGGCTCGAAGAACACCTCGTTGTTGCTCTGAACACCGGTGTTCTCCTGCAGGGGCACGGCAGGGTAGCCGCTGACGATGATCTTGTGCAGCTCGCCAGGGATTTCGGAGTAGAAGTAGAAGTTCTGGACGGTCTGGTTTGGAAGCGGGTGAAAGAGGGAGTTGCCTGGATACTTGGGCGTGGCAGAATCCTTGCACTTGAAAACTGTGGCCGGCGGGCCAGGGAAGAGGTGCGCCATGATGATGATGTGTGTGTTCTGGTTCATGTCGAAAGAACACAGGTTGCTCACGTTGCCCATATCGTTGGCATATCTCTCTCCATTGACGACGAGGGTTGCATAGCGCTGCTGGACGTTTGCACCGTTGTACTGGACAACAGCGGTGACCTCGTTGGCGAGGTGAAGGGGGACGTTGAAGCACTGTTCAACCGATGGTCAGCAGAATGGTCAAACGAGGTATTCGAAGAGGATTTCTGAGGAGGTTTGCGCCTCGCATCGCGTCTCGTAAGAGAACGAAGACAGCATTCTGCGGGGTTTCCTAGAGAAGACGTACCATGTCTGCGTTGCCCTCGACGTGGACGCGGACAAGAGTGAGCTTGGGATGAGCATTCGGGTACGGGGCCCATGAACCCAGGTTCACGGCCTGAATTTGCTGGACTTGTTGTCGGAACATGTTGACTAGTCAAAGAGGAGGCGGTGATGGATTGCGTAAAAGGTACGAAGACGTGCTGCAAAACGGTGAGGATGAAGTTGTTTGTCTGTGGAAGGGGGATCAAGTTCCAGGAAATGTGTGCTTGTTTTGAGAAAGGTGGCAGTCAAATACCCACTAGAGGCAACAGACTGAAAAATCACGATACAACGGACAGAAGGGGAGCAAAAAGACTGCTATACGACGAACTAGGTGGCAAGAAGAAGATCATTATACAACCGACAGAAGGGGTGGGGGAAGGCTGCTCTACGACGAACTAGATGGAAGAGATAAGATTGCTATGCAGCGGACAGAGTGGCGGCAAGAAAACTGCTATACGACGAATAGAGGTGATTCAAAGATCTCTTCCACTCAAAAGAAAGATCAAGGATCTTGTTAGAATAATTTTAAAGCCTGTATGCCAATTTCAGAGATGTAATAAGGAGGGCCAGCAAGCGACTATTATGCAATGATTGACAGAGAGAGAGAGAGACAGATGGATTTCAGTACTGTACATAGCTGGAATGTTGCAAGGCTGGAAACTCTATATAGTACAAATATTAACCTTAGGTACTCTTGATATTCTTTGCATGGTAAGGTGAAAGCACTATTTTAGTACTATATACCTGATGTGGAGAAATGGGCTTACATAAGCTGTTTCTCTAGGCATAAAACCCTGAAGGCTTATATAGTCTTTTCAGACCTCTATATCATTTATTTAGACAGTTAGCTAGTTTAGTCTATCAGGTAAATCTAATCAACAGATGGCACAAAACAACGCTCTCTCTCCTATTCTCTATATCTGATCTCTTCACCTGAACATATATGTTGATTGATCCTTCTCTACGTCTTGTCACTTGGACTTTGTTACTCTCAAGGGTGTGTGATACCAGCCACCTGGATGTGGTTTACGAATATGAACAATCCGCCTTCACAACCATCTCTGCCTCATCAACCTGGTCAAAATCCGTCTCCGGAAGAAGCAAGAAGCCAATACCGGCAATTAAGTCTGCCAACCAAGCCCGGCTAGCCTCCATCTGCAGAAACCGCCAAAAGCCATGAGGCAATCCCGCGTACATGTGCGTCAGACTCTTCGTGTTTGAGTGTCCATGCAAAACATCCCGCCAGAGCAAGGCTTCGTCGCGTAGAGGATCCAAACCGCAAACTTGAAGATACATGCGTTTGGGTAGGTTCGAATGGTCCTTGTTCAGCATGAAGGATATACGCACGTCATCCGGGGGCGATTGGTATATATCTATCGCTCATCTGGTAAGCGTTCTGTATCAAGCAGCATTGATCGTATTGTGGTAGGGCTTCCTCGACTTACCTTGGATCTGGGCCAAAGATCGTTTTGTGAGAAGTGGTGCTTCACCGTTCTGATCCAGACTCAGCAACCGGCTTCTCCACTCCGGTGGTGCAAGTTCGTATGCTTGGGGCATCAAGCCCACGGGTATAGATATGAACAATCCTGTTATGGGTGGTGAGAGGTGGGTGCCGCGAGCAGCGTAGGCGACTACTGCGGCGAAGTTCGCACCGGAAGAGATGCCGCCTACAAGGAAGCCCTTACTGAGGGAGACGCCAAGGTGGTTTTCGGCGTTCAAAGCAGCCTAGACATTTAAAACCGTTTAGAGAAAGCACATATCGACAACGTTACCGGCACCATGCCTGGCCTTGGAAGGATGACTTACCCAAGCGACAGCATCGTAGCTATCGTTTACCCCATGCGGGAACGGCCACTTCGGCGCAAGACGATGGTCGACATTGAGGACTACCAGATTGTGTTTAACGGCGAGAACACGGCAATTAAGATCTCCGCTCTCCAGGTCCCCAAATACAAACCCGCCGGCGTGCAAGTAGACAAGGAGAGGGCGCTTCTCTGTCTTCTCCGGGGTGGTGGTCTTCGGGATATAACTCCGGACAGGTAGGTTGTAGCCGTCGCGAGCTATGATGGTGAAGTCCTGCGCGCTGACTGAGTCCGTGTCTACGTCTGCTGGTGCTGTTCTGGGTGGGGCGCTGTCGGCCACGGTGTCAAGGATTCGGCGGCGGTCTGCGAGGCTGACGTTATGGATGTTATTGATCTCGGGATGTTGGGCGACGAACTTGGCGATGGGAGTTTAGCAATTGCTGCTGGGAAGGCGCATGGATGCCATTTCAACATACCTGTTGCCACTGCGGGCTGATGTCCGAGAACTTAGAGTATTCTGCCATAGTGAAGTCCGACTTCGCTGTTGACAAAAGGGTAGAATAGTCCAGGTAGCTTGAGGAAAATTTGGATCTGTTGAGATTGAGAGGAGGTGATATATGTACTATTACGAGATAGGTAGAGATTCGAACACGTTCTACACAGTGTCAGCCTGCTGTTCTCGAGCGTTCGGAGTGCAATTTTCCTCTTTGGGCATGCAGGTACAGAAAAGAGCACTAAGACTTTTTGACTGCCATAGCCTGCCTAGTACCTAAACGTAAAATAACTCATTTCTTATGCATTTTGCAGCAATGTGTTGGTAGTTCTTAAATGAGGATATGGATCTAGATATCTAAAGCTTGCTGGAATCACAGTCTCGTAGCAACAAAGTTCATCTGTTTCGTCTCATCCCCTTGCCAGTTACGCCTACTATTGTCCCATCCTGCCGATTCATAGCGAGTAAGCTGGTCGGTCACTTCCCACTGTCCCTCTGGAGCCTCATCCCACAGGCTCGTCAAAGTATCGTGGCTGTGGCGGAAAAGGTCCCAGCCTAGCGATTCCATCTTGAATTTCCCTCCTTTCTCAGCGCCGAGATTCCTTCCAAACACCAGCGAGCCTTTAGTCTTCCGCAGCAGTCTTGTCAGCTGCCGCACAATGATTTGCTGCTGGTTCCAATCGAAGAGGTGCAGAAATGACCCCACGTAGATCATGTCGATTTTCCCATCCCACTCGGCCAGGAAATTGCTGTCAAAGATGCTCTGGGCATAGAATCGCGCCTGTGATTTCGCTTTATCTTTGAAGAGCTCGTAGCCCAGCTCGAAAAAGCGGCTTTCGATATCCACACCGAGGAGCTTGTTGGATGGTGCTCCATCCGCGACAAGTTTGCGCAAGTCTTGGCCGAAGCAGCACCCGAGGTCGAGAAGTGTCTCGCCCTTGCAGACACGTTTCAGTACCTGGGGGTAGATCGGGTTTAGGGACATGCCCAGGTCCAGGAAGCGAAAAACGCCAATACAAGGGTAGGGAAGACTGTCAGATCAACGCGGTTAGTTCAGTTAAAGACATCAGATCTCTCAGTCCTTCCTTCTCCGACATATTCCGAATACGTACATATCCCAAGCCTTATCTCGAACCTGGTAAATATGCTCAAGAACATCACCCTCCGAAATCCCAGAGTAATCTCGGAATAGCCGTTTTGCAGAGTCGGGAAGGTTGCTCAGAACCGGCTGATACCACTCAACATCTCGTGCAGGCTGCACTTTCCCGTTCGTGAAGTTCGTGAGACTGTCCCGTCCCTGGGAACCATGAGTGCTGACAGTTGATATTGTTGTAGACATGATGCTGAAAATTGTAATCTGAACTTGGCGGGAATGTCTGGCTAACGAACGGTTCGATCAAGTCCCTTCCAGAGCTGAAGGCTCTGGATTCTATAGCTCATTCGACTTGTTACACATCTACCATAATATATGTGAAACCTGCTCGACTGCGGCAAACTGTGAGAATTTCCATCATTGGTGGTCATCGGACGGTCCGAGTGTGTCAGATTGTGCTAAATGTAGTATTACCGCAAAGGGCCCCGGTCAAGAATCTCCTATTCGGGAAAGCTTTTGGCTTCCTGTAGAGTACCCTTCAATAGGTGTTCTGCACCGAATCATGGCCGGAGAATTGCAAAGTGGAACTTAGCACAAAGTCCATCTGTCCGCCCAAAAGAAAAAAAGAGGACGCCTAGGTTAACAATATAGATACCTCAACCACTTGATTTGACGACATTACGCCTTTGCTCGTCTGGACCTCCACCCACAGCTAGTGTTTATGTGCTGGCACATCGTAACACCGAGCCGCTTCTTCTTGTCGTCCTACGAATCTCCAATGACTCTCACCTCTGCAACTAGTCCATCAGGACGGGCACTACATGATTTGGTTCGCTTCGTTCGACAAAACTCGCCATTCTATCGCGAACTCTGGGCTGAGATTCCAAACGATGAAGCCTCTCTAGACCAAATTCCGCCCATCGACCACACGGCCTTTTGGAAATCAAACACGAGCCAACTTGCGGAAAACCGTGTAGTGACAGGTTCTGTCTTTGGAGGTGGCATATTTCGCACAGGTGGCACTACTTCGGAGCCTAAAGTGTCTCTATACTCGCGAGATGAGCTGCATGTCATCACCCGGCAGGTGGCAGATTGTCTGGCCAGGACTGGCCTTGTGCCTGGGGACAGAGTCGCCAACCTCATGTACAACGGCGAGCTGTACATGGGATTCATCCTCCTCACCCTTGCCTGGCTCGATTCCAACACACCATATGTCCAGCTACCTATCAGTGGGGGCGTCAGCATTGATTGCATGGTGGCGCCCATGCGCGAGTTCAGCGCCACAGTCGCCGTAGGCATGCCAACTACGCTGCTTCGCATCGCCAATCACTTGACCAGTCATGATCAGCAACTGCCGGATGTCCGCATTCTGGTCTATGCCGGCGAGAGTTTGTACGAGGACCAGAAAGCCTTGTTGACAAAAGGTTTCCCGAACGCTGTCTTCCGGCCCCTAATGTACGGATCGACCGACGGGGGCCTGATGGGAATTCCGACTCACGATGCCGACCTGGAGTCACGCCACGGCGGTCCGGTATATGCGACCAACGCACCCAACGCCGTGTTAGAGATCTTACGTGAAGACGGCCAAGCCATCACCGAGACTGGCGAGAAAGGGCTTGTCCATATCACACAACTGGCCCGGAGGCTTATGCCCGTCATTAGGTACCCCACGGGCGATGTCGCAGAATGGGTTGAGGTAGAGCGCCAGCTCTTCGTTCTGCGTGGTCGGGACGTGGTTGGTTTGCGCATTGGGCCTACCAGCTACGAGCTCAAAGCCCTCCGCTCCATAGTGTTACGTGTTGTGGGAGTAACAAGGCTTCAGGGTTTCCAAATTGCGGCGCAGAGGGTGGATGGCAAGGACCAGCTCGTCTTTCGAATTGCCCTTACAACGCCGGTCGAAGAGAGGGCCGCGCTGGGAGAACGTATTGAACAAGCGTTGATGTCCGAGACTATCAGTTACTCAGCAGACCTTGAGAACGGATATATCGAGGGTCTGGTCACAGAATTCATACAACTGAATGACCTCCGTTATAATACACGAACGGGGAAACTTCAAGACGTAATTGATCTGAGGCACTAGGATTCCATAATATAATGGGAACCGGTTCAGGGGGCGGTGCTTTTTACTCAGGAAAGCAGTGGATTTCCTTTTGCCAGTAAATATCGTCTACTCGTCAGCGAATTCAACTACTGAGGTCTTCATGTTCCCGGAACCGTGTCGAACTGGTCATATTAAAGAGCTTTGAATACGAATAGTCATTATATCAAGGCTCACAAAAGTCGGTTCATATGCCTGTTGTCATTATAGCTACATATTAACGAATATCTGGTCCCAGGTAGGAGCATGGATTTGAAACCCGGACATCCAAAGGCGGCACTCCCACAGGCGATGGTCCCACAGGCGATTATCCCACAAGTAATCATCCTGCAGGCGATCATTTTACAGGCAATAGGTTAAGCGATTGTCCTACCTAGGTACGTTCCAAAAAGACACCCCCCCCCCATACAGGGCCTGGGAGGCTAGGTAATCTGTGTTCTGCCCGTACGTCCGGTTTCCAAGTCCGTAGGCCTGCCAGGTTGCGCAATAGGGCCAGAGGACTTGTACGCCACCACCCACATTCCCACTGATCAACCACTGCTTAATAGCCCCAATCCAGACGAAGGTCAGTCAAGGTTGGGTGTATATCTCTTGCGCCAATTCTCACCTACTCTGCAAAACAAGAGTGGAAAGCCCGCTAGTGCCAACGCACAAAACCCCAAGACTGAGTTGCCCCATCCCAGACCCAATTTGGCGTACAGTGGGTTTCCAGCCATGGGCACGAGTCCCGCAGCAATACTGCGCAGAAAGCTGCTGGCAGCTATGGCGCTGGCTCCATAAGTGGGGTATGCGTCTATCATGTAGAGCTGGATAGGAATCTAACGCGGGGTTAGAACATCTCTGCAGAGCTCAGCCTGTCACTCTCGTGGATGTATATACTGACAAAGGTTAAGATGACTCCAAAGCCAACAAATGCGGTTGCTATAATGGGTACGGCGCTGAAAACATGCTTTTCGGCTGTCCATCCGTAGAAGAAGAAACCAATTGGACTAGCAATGGCGCCGTAAATCAAGGTTTCGAGTCGGTATCTACATCACCATTAGAGAATTTGTCAGCCTAGTTTGTTCAGACTGGACTGGTGATTCGATATGTGATGTGGAGTCACTTACTCGGGTTTCGCTATACCGTTCTTTTTGGTCAGGTAGACATATGTGCGGTCAAGGAGCACACCGTTGACACCCAGTCCAACCAGCATACCTCCAGCGAGCCCAAGATACGCGAGACCAAGATTGGCTTCACTGTAGTGATACTGCTCCATGAAAACATTGGAAAAGGTGGAAAACAGAAGGTAGGTAAAACCATAAACAGCAGAAATGTAAAGGGACAGACCAGTGATGAGCGGACAGAGAGCCAGCATCTTTGCGGGACGGACTATAGCACGGCTAAACACGGTCCAAGAATCGTCAGATTTGCCCTGCTGCCCTTTTGCATGCAGTCTCGGGTTATTTGACACTTTCCGGAGTGCTCTAGTCTTCCGCTTTAGCAGAACTGGCTCATACGTCTCGCGACAAGTGGCCGCGCACATGATGCTCAAAGATCCCACCTGTGTCCACGTTTCAGCTCATGTCCCTGGGTTCGTCCACTCACCCATGATGTGATCCGAATTCTATCCCGAGGACGACATCCGGACTGTGACATGTAGGAGAACTCACCATGATCAACAACAACCAAAACACCCACTGCCAGCCAGCGGCTGCGGCTAAATAACTTCCCGCTACAGACCCAATAACAGGACCAAACAACGTCGAAATCGTAAACAGCGACATGGCAGCACCCCGGCGATGATTTGGAACGATGTCTCCAATAGTACCTCCCACATTGTTTGTCGCGGCTGAAGCTGCGCAGCCTTGCAAAAATCGCAATGCAACCAAGGCGGACAGCGAAGGCGCCAATGCACAACCGACCGTGAATGCGCAATAAGCCAAATTGGCGATGTTGTACACAAGCTGACGGCCATGAGTCTCAGACAATGGTGCAAGAAGAAGCGGACCAACTGCAGTTCCCATGATCTCTATGGTCACGATGAAGGTTCCTTTGATATCGTCTGCCGGTGCACCGAATTTCGAAAGTATGGCTGGTACCGCAGGCGCGATGCTCGAAGAAGTCAAAGAACTGGTGGTTGATCAGGCTAACGATTTCAAGAGGGAGAGATGAAGGGAAAATTGCATACGTGCAGAAATCCAATGCCATGATCACGCCAAATATCCATGCTCGTTTGAACACAGGCCAGTTGCGCGGGCTCTCAGGATCATGAGGGCCTTCCCAGTCAACCTCATCAGTATCAAGCTCTCCATCAGACGCTGCAGTAGCCTCTCCATTTTCGCTGGCCTCAGAAGCCGGCTGTGGCTCAGCATCCAGCTAGTTGTTTGTCAGCTTATTGTTCTTACTTCTGTGCAAGTCGTATTGGCCAAGTTCCCTACTACGTTCTTCTTTTCCGTGACTTCAGCCATGATGGGACTCATCAGATCCAAGTACAAGTTGAGTACAGGGAGAGAGCCAAAACACGTAGATAGCAAGCTGAGGCAGGAAACTCTCGACGAGCATATATCGTGGGAATCCGACGTCGGAGTATAAATTTCCTATTTGGGAAATAATTCTCCATGGTGAACCCCGGTCAAGATTTCTCCCATACAATATTTCGCAATCTCCGATAAGCTATATCCTAATGAAGCCATAATATCCCGAATCAAAGCTAATCCCCAATACAGCAATTCATTCTCCAGGACTCCCAACACACAGCCGAGACATTGCAACCTCCCGAAGCTCACTCTTGACCACCTTCCCACTGGCGTTCACCGGGAGCACGCTTGGTATTCCGGCATCTTCTCCTACCCAGAACAGATGCTCAGGTACTTTGTGGGAGGCTAGCCTCCGCCGGAGCCAGACTCTGATATCTCGGGAGATCAGTCTTCCGTTGCCCGTGCCATCTTCCGAGCCATGAGCTGCGCCGTGGGCTGCGGCGTGGTTTGGTCGACGCTGGACGAAAGCCACGACGGCCTCACCCCAGCGCTCGTTTGGAACTCCGACAACTGCTGCCATCGAAATTTCAGGATGTTGTTCAAGAATTTCTTCCACATCGCGCGGTGCAATGTTCTCGCCACCTGTACGTGTTAACAGACTTATGTCAGCACACAATAGTTGCTAATTGTTTTTTTCGGTGTGAACACGATTGCTGTTCAAATGCAATACATACCTCGTTTGATCAAATCTTTGACTCTGCCCACAACTACACAAGAGCCTGTAGCATCCAGTGTGCAAATATCGCCGGTACGCAGCCAGCGTCGTCCCTGAACGTCTATGGAAATAGCCTCTTTAGTCTTGACTGGATTGCCGTGATATTCCTTGAAGACGAGATACCCAGACACAAGTAACTCTCCTCTGGTACCTGGTGGCAAGGCTCTGAGTTGCTCATCCACGACCTTGGCCGCGGTGTGGGGCAGGAGAACACCCACAGATGAGCGGTCATCTAGCAGGCAAGTTCGCGCCGGATCTGTCATGAAACTGACGGCTGAGAGTTCCGTCATGCCTGTGATAAATCTCGTTATCAGCATCGGTACCTAAAATAACAAAGATAGATGGGAATAAAGTACCAAATGCATATGAGAGGTCGCGAAGCCTCAGCTCATCACTAAGCCTCTGCAGCATAGCTTTCGAGAGACTGGATCCAGCAATGATACCACCGCGTAGCCGCAAGTCAAACACGCCGCTGTCCTCTGCCAGAAGTGCCTTGTGATCCAGAAGAGCCTGGAACATTGTAGGAACTGCGTGAATAATGGTGCAGTGTTGTTCTTGGATCGCGCTGAGGCTAGCTGCCGCGTCAAAAACCTCGGATGGAAGGACAACTGTGCAGCCGTGGCTGAGAGCAGCCAAGACTCCGCAGACCAGGCCAAAGCAGTGGAATAAGGGTGGGCTGCAGCAAAGGACATCTTGCGTTGTCAAGCCTAACCTATCACCTACGAAGAACGCGTTGTTGATGAGATTACTGTTTCTTTAGTGAGCGAGGAGACCAAATGAAGATGATTTCTACCATACACGTCTTTACATACCTATGCGTCAGGATGGCACCCTTGCGAGGACCAGTTGTGCCACTGGTGAATTGTATACATAAAGCATCGTCTGAATCAACTCCATCGGAATCACCGTATTCGTAGCCATGTAGGTCCACGTTTTGACAAAATTGCTCCCAGCTGAGAACAGTCTTTTCCCCTCCCTGAGCGGCAAGCCCCAGCCCTACGATGAGGGTATGCTTTCCACGATCTCGGATCAGCTCCTTGAGAATGCTAGCGTTCTGACGATATCCAATCTTGTGAGATATAAACATGGCTTTAGGGTCTGCATAATCCTTCAGGTCAGAAAGCTGGTAGTACGAGTGACTCGTGCATGTAGATCCGCGTAGCGTCCAACGCCATGCCGACGGTTCCGCGGTTTCGAACTCACCAACAAGATTTACAGCTTGCAACACCTCTTCAGTCGTGAAAGTCGGGTTGATGATGACGAAAATAGCTCCAATATGCCCCACTGCCAAGAACAATTCTATGTACTCAACAGTGTTGCCGGCCAACACCACAACGTGATCTCCAGCACGCAGCCCTCGAGAATGCAGTAAATTGGCAATGCGCCTGCTCTCGAGGCGTAAATCGTCGTATGTCAGGGTACGCTGTTGAAAGCGAGACACCAAAGCTGCTTTCTCGCGGTGCTGGGCGGCCAGCTTGTCAAGCAGTTTCCCGAGGTTGACTGTTTGCAGAGGCGGCGACACAGGCCCACTGGAAATGAATTGGTCGCCATTCGCGGGCAAAGGTGTTTCAAGCCCGAATGTATCGTTCTGGTAAGCTTCGTGACTTCCCATTGTATCGCCGGCGCTTGCTGAACTAGTAACCTTGGAAGTATCTATGCAAATAGTGCCTAGTATTCAAAATGGTAATTACCAGATTTCACATGAGAGAATATAATTGCACAAGTTTGTTGAATCTGAAGTCCCGGTAACAAGAGCAGGTCCAAATTTGCAGATATAACCATGTGATTGTTTGAGGAGGTATAAGCAGCGACACGGCGTGTAATGTCTTCCGGAGTTCATACTACGCTTTCTGTCTCAACTTTTGTGTCCGGCGTAGTACTGCATTAGGAACTTCAATACACTAGCTCTGACAGGTCTGAGGATGTCCCCAGGCACGTGTTTGGCGGACAGTTGGCCGAATTTCAAGCGTTGGTGGACCACTGGTGGCAGGTTCAATCCAACAGTCTCGATGTGGTAAGTCCGGAATAGGAAATTCTGGCGAGCCCTGACAATCCTTGGTAGTCTCTCGGATGGTAGTGTCAGCCAGAAAGCTGACGTTCCGATCCGAGGAGATACAATATGGTATCATCCAGGTCACATCGTTCATGATAAATCATTTGGACTTTGCTTTGTAGGTATGTGATAGGATTAAATTGCTTCCAGCACCAAGGGCAGCTCAGGATAACGCACATCCGCGCACGCAGCGTCAGGAAGTTGACGATGTCAACGCTCGGCATGACGATGAAGACGCTCGCAAACGAGGATTCTCCTCTGAAAGTAGGTGACTCTTTCCAAGGTCTGAAAGCCGAATTCTAATTATGTTCTCGTAGGACATGATGGACACGTCCACGCCTGGAACGAACAGCATGGCAGAGCAGCTACGCCACTTATGGGGAGATATCCTGGAGCAAAGCCCCGATGACATCTTAGACGACGACTCTTTCTTCGAGCTAGGCGGCGACTCAATCAGCGCCCTACATCTCTCTGTGGCAGCTCGAAAGCTGGGAATTTCCTTGACGATCGAGCAGATATTCACGCACGCTTCTCTGTTAGACATGACACTGCAGGCAGAGTCGTCGGAAGGCTCAGACATATCCTCAGATGAAGCCTCTGTCCAGACCGAGCTTCGTCCATTCGACTTATTACATACGGAGACCACTTCCCTGGGAGATCAGATCAAGCTTTTCGCACATCAATGCTCTGTTCACACCACGGAGGTGGAAAACGCCTACCCATTGACGCCGATGCAGCAAGCCATAATGCTGGCATCATATGGTGACGAAAATCTTTACTTGAGACAACTAGTGTACAAGCTGGCAGACAATCTTTCCGTGGAGCAGTTGAAGGCAGCTTGGATTTCCACCATCCGAGGCCACCCCTTGTTGCGTACACGCATATGCCACTCTCAGCATCTAGGTTTCGTCCAGGTCGTGATTGACGATGACGGTGGACAATGGGAATCCGCAATAGACTTGACACAATTCCTGAACCAGGACACTAGGACACCCATGACTCTTGGGGGGCATCTATTTCGCTATGCGCTAGTGCAAGAAGGGCAGGCCTGCTATCTCGTCTGGTCGGTGCACCATGCTGTCTGCGACGGAGCAACTATTTTAGAGATCCAGGACGAAGTGTCACGCCGATTTCAGGGTGATTCTCGTACGCCACGGCCTCCATTTGACTTATTCGTCAAATACATAGCCGACATAGGCTCAGCAGAGGAAGAGACATACTGGAGAGATACCATGTCCGCCAGTACCGCATCGCCATTTCCGTCAACATTTCCCAGCGACAGGATCGAAGCCAACGCTTGCTCCGCCATCAAGCAGCAATTGGTGATTGACCACGTCTGGCGTGGTGATTTACCCAAAGCTCTGCTTCTACGAGCCGCCTGGGCGATTCTCATATCGCATCACACCGGAAATGAGCAAGTCATGTTCGGGACTATTCTGAGTGGTCGAACTTCTCCATCGTTCACGACAGCCAGTCATATGCTGGGTCCGACTATTAACCTGCTCCCTATTGTGATGCGCGTCGACCCGAAGGAGTCCGTCTCTTCGTTCCTCTCAAGGGTCAGAAAGCAGGCCGGTAGGCTGGCAGAGTACGAACACACGAGCATGTCAAGCATCCGTCGTTACGCAGGAGCTGTGTCTGGTGCTTCTGGATCCTCCTCTATCTGCGACTTCCAGAATCTCTTCGTCGTTCAGCCTTCAGAATTTGTTGATGCAGCGACTCCAGCTCTGCGTCGTATGGGCATGCAGTACATCCCAAGCCTAGGGAAGCTTGAACAGCATAGATATCCGCTCGTGGTATCTGTCTCACCCTCCTCCTCCGATCCGAGTGTGGTGAGGATATTGCTCCAATACGACGAGCGGATCGTTCCCACGCGGCAGGCCTACAACCTGGTTAATCAGTACCAGGAAGTGCTGACGCAATTATGCATAGCATCACCGGAAGCGTTGTTAAACACATTATCGCCCTTCAGTAACCACGACTTGCATCAGATCACATCATGGAATTCGCCCGCGCTACCAGCCGAAGAAATGTGTTTCCATTGGTGCTTCCAAAGAGTTGTCCACACACACCCTGACTCCGAGGCCGTGTGTTACTCGGATGGCTCTTCATTAACCTACGCTGAGGTTGACAATCTTTCATCTGCGCTGGCCTTGAGACTGATTGACCTTGATGTTGGGCCCGGTACCAATGTGGCTATCTGCATTGAGAAGTCTATCTGGACCGCAGTCGCCATGCTTGCAGTCTTCAAGTCCGGCGCAGCGTTTGTACCCCTGGATCCCGATCATCCTCGCGGTCGAGTCTCTGAGGTGATGTCGATGGTCGAAGCCAACGTGGCCCTTGTTTCTGCGGCCACTTCCAGCATCGTACATGGACTCTGTGACCACGTTTTGGTGATCGACGAGCTCCCATTGACATACATCCCGCCAGGCTCGTCCACGCTCTTTGGCGGTCGCGCGCGACCCTCAGACACGGCATATATCCTGTTCACTTCTGGTAGCACAGGCAAGCCGAAAGGTGTCATGATCTCTCACTCGGCTCTGTGCACCTCTATCTTACGCCATAGCCCTGTGCTGGGCGCCAGCCCGCACTGGCGAATGCTTCAATTTGCATCGCACACATTTGATGCCTGTATCACCGAATTCTTCGCTACACTTGCCTTCGGCGGCTGCGTCTGCGTGCCGTCAGATCACGGAAGGATGAACGACCTGGCCCGGGAAATTGTGTTCATGAGGATTAATGCTGCAGTCCTCACTCCTACTGTGGCTAATCTGCTTCAACCTGAAGATGTCCCGGCACTCGACCTCTTAGTCCTTGTTGGAGAGCCTGTCACGAAAGAGGTCTTGATTAGATGGGGCGGTCATGTCCAGTTGGTAAATGGCTACGGACCAACAGAGACCTGCGTGTTCTGCTCGTTAAGCCCCGGCATGGACGTTAACACGAACCCTTCTGATATCGGTCGAAGCGTTGGTGGCACCATGTGGATCGTGAATACGGAGGACCATCGCCAACTAGTCGCCATCGGATGCGTGGGTGAGATCGTTGTATCAGGAGCTACCCTTGCCAAGGGATATTACGGGAATGAAGCCGTCACTGATGCGTCGTTCCTTCCAGCGCCTGACTGGTTGAAGAGTCTGGAACCGACAACACGTACAACGGACAAGATATACAAGACTGGCGATCTTGCACGGTACAGCTCAGACGGCACCGTTCACATCCTTGGACGAAAGGATACCCAGATTAAGCTCCGGGGTATGCGGATAGAACTCGGCGAAATCGAGAACCAGATCATGGAGCACGGCCTCGCAACAGCTGCTGTTGCATTTGTGCCAACGAATGGGCCTTGCCAGCGTCAGATTGTGGCTGTGCTCAGCTTCAACCAGGTACGCGAGTTGGCACCTACAGCTAGAGACGGGACACCGGACGGCTCAAGCTATCTCATGAACAACTGTGTGGACAGCGGTGGAACTCCACTACAGGATTTGAAGACGCGTCTTGCGCTTGGACTGCCCGAATACATGATCCCAACTGTCTGGATTGTATTGGGGAAAGTGCCTATTTTGTCCTCTGGCAAGATTGACCGCAAATGTATCAAATTGGCGCTGGAGAAAATGGGACGGTCCTTCTACAACAAACTCGTTGGCAGCGCCCATAATGCTGATACCTGGGAGGACTCAGAGCTCGCCCAAAGCTCCCTGGCGCAAAGATTGCGACAGATCTGGAGCGATGTGCTTAACGTGTCTTTGGAAAGAATAGGAGCAAGGACGTCATTTTTCTCTCTCGGTGGAGATTCTGTCTCAGCCATTCAAATTGTCTCCAAGGCAAAACAGACAAACATCAGTCTAGCGGTTCGTGAGATACTCCGGAGCAAGACTTTGGAAAATCTCCTGCCATGTCTCATCGAATCACAGAATGACCAGATGAGAAATCCCAATTCCCTGGTCGTGCCGCAGCTTCCTCAGCGCGACGAGGGCCCTTTTGATCTGTCACCTATCCAAAGGATGTTTGTGATATCAAATGGCGGACGCGCTCACACCGTACGTTTCCATCAAGCACTCCTTCTTCGTCTTAAGAAGTCTGTTCCTACAACCGCCGTTCAGGGTGCCATTTCAGCCACGGTGGAGCGTCACGAGATGCTCCGAATGGTGTTTGCGGAAGAGAACAGTACAATGAAACAGCGAGTCGTGGACAGCTCGAAGAGTCACCGTTTTCGCAAACATTCGACACACCTGTCAGACTCAGATATCAACGACGTTCTCGAGCAGGCTCACAACAGCATTTCCATCTTGTGCGGGCCTGTCTTCTCAGTCGACTGGTTCCAACATCAAGATGGTACCACACGACTATTAGTTCTGGCTCATCATCTTGTTGTTGATTTAGTATCCTGGAGGATATTGCTTCAAGACGTGGAGGATTACATTGCTCATGGCTCTTTCAGCACAACTCCAACTTTGCCCTTTTATCAATGGACTCAACTTCTGAAGTCCTTTGCGTCCGACAACAGCATTGATGAGCCACAGGAAATCTTGACGGAGGACTGTTTCATGCAAGTGCCTTCCTTCTTCGGCGTTTGTTCAGGACAGAACAGTTATTCCGAGACACAAGAAGCTCAATGGCACCTCGATCAAGACGCTACGCGCGACTTGCTGGCATTGGGCGATGGAGGGGTTTCTGCAGAGCCAGTGGAGCTCATGCTCGCTTCAATCTCTTTGTCATTCCTTGAGGTGTACGGGCAGGCCTGCCCGGCAATCTTTGTCGAGGGTCACGGTAGAGAATCTCCGCCAGGCTTTGCAGTGGATCTGTCAGCCACCGTCGGTTGGTTCACCGTCATGTATCCGATTGGCAGTCTGCCTGCAAAATCGGTTACCGGCTGTTTCACAGACCATTTGAAGCACGTACAGGACGCACGAGGAGTACATCCCGACAACGGTCTGGCGTATTTCACAAGGAAGATGGCTCGAACCGGCGACGAAACTGTGGGACCGCCCACGATTCAGCCCATCCAGTTCAACTACCATGGGAAATACCAGCAGTTCGAGGGTGACAACTCGCTGTTTTCGCTTGTGCATCACGAAGGCCTGGAGAAGTCTCTGATAGGGCCCGACCTTCACCGCTCTAGCATTTTTGAGATCGAGGCGGTCATCCAAGACGAAGAACTACACTTCTCTTTCACTTTCTCGCGACATCTGCAGTATGTCGACCAGGTCATGGAATGGATTCAAAGGATCAAGCACAACTTGAAACACTTGCCTGGGATTTTGGCTGCAGAGGCTGACGATGCGCCGCTGAGAATCCCTGCTTTCCTCGATTGGCCCAGTGTCGGGGGAGTGGACGGGAGACATCTTTATGAAGCAAACCTACGGTCACGTTTGGGAGTTGATACAGCAGTCAGGGTCGAAGATGCGTACCTCTGCTCACCCATGCAACGCCGTATGCTTAAGGAGCAAGCTCTGAACCCCACAATGTTCATCTTGTCGTGGGACATGGAGTTATCTTCGGTTGATGGCCAACCACTGTGCATGGATCGGGTGTGCCAGTCGTGGCGCAAGGTGGTCTCGACACATCCCATCCTCCGCACAACGTTCTTACAAGATCTGGCGGGAAGGCTGCCGCCCGTGCAAGTCGTGCTCGCGAATGTGGAGCCTGATGTGCAGTTGTCTCATGAGTTGCTCGAGGACTTCGGGGAACCGCGTCTCGGTGAGACGATTTTGCCTCATCGGGCTCGGTTTGTACAAGTCGGAGACAAGATTCTTGGTCACTTGCAGCTCAGCCACGTTCTTATCGATGGCTGGTCTCTTGGTCTCATCAAGTCAGATTTCGTGGCTGCATACAGCAACATAGAGGGTGGGCCCTCCAGCGATCCAAGAGGTCCGATGGTGCCATACAAGCACTTCGTCGCAGCACACGATGAGGGTACTGTGACTGTGCATGCCGAGCATTGGGTCACGAGTCTTCGAGCCCAGAGTCCCACAATGCTGGAACTTTCCCGGCCACGCGAAGACTTTGAAAGAGATGAGAATGAAACGTCCAGTGGGAATGCCGATAAGAGGCACATCCACCGCCTTCCATCACTGGACGTGAATTTACTTTCTCGTCTCTGCGCAGATCAGGATCTCACCACGGCCAGCATAATAGATGCAGCGTGGTCCCAGGCTCTGAGTATGTTTACGGGATCCTCAGACATATGCTTCGCCTATATCGTCTCCGGTCGCGATGTGGACATCAAAGGAGCCTTGCACATTGTAGGTCCGCTGATAAACGTGCTCTTATATCATCTGCAAGACATCGCAAGGCCCGAGGACACTCTCGATCAACTCCAAGGACTACTCGAACTGGCTCAACGAATCCAGGAGCAACGAAACACTGACAGTGATTACGCCCTTTGTGGGGTGGAGGAGGTACTTGAGACATATGACCCAATGAGAGGGCGACTTGCGAATACTGCCGTCAACTATCAACGGCGACCTTTGGCCGTCGGAAATGACCATATTAAAATACAAGATCTCGATAGCTCGAGGGATCCGTGGCCGGTAAGCTGTTCTCTTGCGAAGGAGTGGTGACAAGAACTGACAGGTTTGTGTGATAGTTCGACATTGTGCTTCGGGTCGTGCTCGACGACAACCTCATTCGACCTCAAATCGAATTCAACACCGACATCAAGGATGTTCATGGCATTGAATCTCTTGGTGAGATTTTTTGGGGACGAGTGCAAGTCGCTTGCGGTGGGAGCGATATCTGACTACCTAAGTATGCAATACTAGCGTTAGCCCTGTGCCGTGAGGAGTAAATGGAACTTGATTTGACTCAATCTATTTATTGTCGCCGTCTAGCCTTAGAACAAACGACATGACTAAATTCCAATGACTCTATCTTTCCAGACTTCTACTTTGTATCTCAGCAGGATTCTACTTTGTAACTCTGTCCTGCTGAGAAGATCCACGGATGGCTCTCACACTTTGCCTTTCCGTGTTGTGAAGACGTCGTTGATCAGACGAAAAAGCTTTTGGAAGCTCGAGATCACCTGTTGAATGTATTCCAAATTCAACTGATTCAAACATGCTGGAGAGCGTCCCATAGATTTGTTGTCCGACGAGCTTGAAGAGAGGAAAAGTTGTTGCGCGTGAGCCGAGATCCCGTCCAGCATGTAACTGGCCTGCGCGACCAGATTGAGCACCAGCATGCTTTTGATTGCAGAGCCGTCGTCGTTGAGCTGAACTTGATAGACGCCTACGCCCGCCACGAATTCATCGTTGTTCATGCTTGACTGCGAGATCTGCTGAAAGTAGTAGGCTGTTTGCTGAAAGACGTTCAGGATGAGTACCAGATCCACCGGACCGACTTGGCAGTTGGCACAGTCTAGAGCGGCACAACAGCTCGTGATAACGTCTCCGGTGACCTTGAACATGTTGTCAATTCGGGGCTTGGCTGTCTCCTGCATTCCGCTGTCGAGGCTGTGGATATGAGTTATGAGCTCCAGCCGGCATTGACAGCCAGACTCGAGGTAACTCTGATGAGTCCGGGGCGTGGCCAGCTGATATGCTTCGCTGTCTCTGGGCTTGGCCTGTCCATCGCCGAGCAAGGATGAATTTGGGGTAAGCGGTACTCGCTGGTACATGCTTTGCTCATCGTCGGTATTGGCAGAGGCCAAAGATTGCATCTGTTGCTATGCCTAATGAGTTTGCTTTTGTTCGACTTCGGGGAGTCAGAGCGAGATTGCGTTCATTTACATCAGGTGAATCATCGGGGAAGACCCAGTTCATCTGCTCCAGTTCGCTATTGAACGCCTCGTGTGGCCACTCGATGTTTTCCGGCATGACCGCATACGGGCCGGGGCCAGTAGCAGTTGTGGCGGTCAAGTCGACACTCTGAGACACGGCTTGGGGAACGTCGACGGCAGTCATCGCTTGCTGCTCGCTAGTAGGGTTCAATGACTTTGTGGTGTGCTGCCCATCACCAGCGACAGAGGACCGACGGCTGGCAATAGCGCGATTGGGCACCGCAGAACTGCTTGAGTTGCCCGCGTAGGAGCATCGGATCCGTTGGCTTTTGCAACGCTCGCATTGCCGTTTTCCGTTGCACTTGACTTTGGCACTGCGGCAGGCTATGAAGGAATTAGTTAGAATAAGCTTCGTGAAAACAATCAATGAAAGTGAGATACTCACCCTCACACGCTGTCATCGGCCGCCGCGCAGGGCTTCTGGCCTGCCAGTCGAGGACAAGCGTCCCGGGAATCTTGTTCCTTCTGGAAGTATGAGGCTCTGAACTAGACGCCATGACCTGAATGCTTTGTACAGGTGGGACTGGCCAGGTATTGGATCGTTCTTGGAGCACTGCCGTGGCAAGTTTTATTTGCAAGTTGTTGACGCAAGGTTTAAGTATTCGTCTGCGATGTGGATTGGTGCGGTTGTCAGCGAGGCGAGTAGAAGGAACTGTAGGAGCGCGAAGGATCGATCACGACATCACGGTCGCGGAATGCCTGCCCGTGGACGACCGCAGACGATTACGTAAGGCCCGTGACCGCCCCTACTGCGCACTTGCTACTCCCCTCATCTGCAAATCGAAGTTAATAAGGCCGCAATTGGATTGGCGAGGTAGAGATTGCACCATCCATCTTGGGCAGTATCGGGCCTTCCTGAGAATGCCTTGCAGCAGTAAGAGAACGCGGCCTCTTCCACGCAAATATGCCAGCCGTATTAAATTAACCCAGATACGAATGAAAGTGTCAGCTGGACTTCAATTCTATGGAATCTAGATGCCAGCTCGAGTTTGGACTGTACTATAGTATACTGGCGTCCAGCAAGCGAGCGAGAGAGCTTCTAGTATTCGTTTGTGAAAGCTCGTAGAAGTGAGATATTAACCCTTCATGAAGGCTGAGCCGAAACACAATTTGGCAACAGACCTGGAATCATACAACGCCCAAGGAGCTACTCAGAGAAAAGTGGATATTAATACCACAGTATCGCGAAAGCTGTGATCCGCCAAGCGCGTCCCGATACAACGGAACGAAGGACTATGCTGCTCTCTCTGTAGCTTCCCCGGCGGGTCCACCGTTAGCTCGCGAGTCGCAGGGCTCGAGAGTCGCAGGGCTCGACAAAATGAATCTACTATTTCCCGGTGTGCTCGGAGGAGACCCGAATAGGCAGGTATCTGATACTACACCTCCTCAGGGATTTCAAACGTTAATTCCTGCTGTACCGTTACATCCAGACCCACAGGTAGCTTTTCTAGCAATTTCTATAGAATAGGTACATTGCTTATAAATCTCTCATATGATATATCATTTTCAACTCAGCTATCAGCAAAGCGTAGGACGCTATGCCAGAAGAATGGCTGCGAAATCTAGCCCGAGGGATGCCGGCAAGGCTACGGGAATGCATCAAGAGAGACGGCAAAACACGCACGGGTATCGACTGGGCACTTAGAGGTGGCGGTCAAGCACTGCTTGGAAACCGCACCAAGCTGGACGGCCTCCTTGTCCCACCAGACGTGGGTCAGACCTATCAGATATCAGCCCAGGCTGGATACCCGGCGATCACGATCCCAGCCGGCGTGCACTCCGACACTAAGATGCCCTTCGGGCTGGCTATTATGGAAACGGCCTGGGGCGAGCCAGAGTTGATTAGGTAGGCGAGTGCTATTAAGAACTTGCAACTGACGACAGAAGGGTTTCCGTATAAGAGGTCGTTGCCTAAATGGGGGTCGTCCTTGATTCGAAATATCCCAATATACTAAAAAACCTGTACAGGCCGACCACGGCTTTTCGTCTGTAACCACAGAGCCGCCGTAAGAGTCCGTCACAAATTGGAGATGAATTATAAATCTTGAAATATGCAAGGCAGCCAACAGCTTCTTACTAACGAACATTCATAGGAGGAAATATACAATTAGTATTATTTAGGACATATGATGGAAAAGTATGGATGATAGTGCCACCTCTTCAGACCTTGACACCAAATACTTCTGGACACCTTTCAAAGAGACAACTGGACTACTTATGCATGGGAAAGCACTGACGCAGCGCCCGAGAGTGTCATTAATTGATTGACGAGTAAATTAAGACATTCTTCGTTCCACCGATCACGGGCAGCCAGCAAAACAGAATCGATGTGATGGCCGGGGTGGCGGGGCCGCGAGCGAAAGGCGCGTCAATGGTAGAAACGCGGACCCTCCAGAAACCATTGAAGGCCAAACTTGGGACTTGACCACGTCTCCTGGCGTCATTCACCTCCAAATTTTGAGGTCATGCGCAAAATGCATGATTACATTCTGCTGGCCCCTATATATCTAGACAACCTATGTCCCAGAAAGGTGACATCTACTGATCAAACTCCAAACATCTCACGATCCTGTATCTTCTGTTTCACAGTCCAATACTGATTCCACCAGGGCTTCTCTCCCTTGTTACTCGGCGGCAGCCTCAAATGAATGGTGTGTTTCTCGCCTTTAGCCTCCGCCTTCTTCTTCTGCTCCACGTGGTCTCGGACTTCATAATGGTCAAACATAGCCACAGCCTCAATCATGTACGCTGTCGCCACGCGCTGATCCCTTATGAGGAACAGGTTTTCGGCGTTCTTTGTATCGGCCGCGTTACTGAAGTTGTGAGAGCCTGTGTATACGCGGGCGGTCGGCTTGTTGAAGTCGATCACCACGAACTTGTGGTGCATCCTCGCGCCCGAGCCGCCTGCGGACTCGTTGCCAATTTCCTCAGGGTAAGCAATGGGTGGGTTGCCGTTGTGTCGAACGTCAAGTCCGCCGACGGACTTGTCGGCTAGGCCATAGACCATGATGCCTTTCTGCGCGACCTAGGTACTCATGTTCGGTTAGTCATTATATACCAGGAAAGACAATCTGCAGTGTCTATTGGGAGCCTCGGGATTCTTGTGAGAGCTCTCTGCTCAATAATTTTTCCAAAAGAATGTTTCACACCTAGGAGCAAGGTGCTCCTGGCAGACGCCCGGGGCCCTTAGAGACATAGTGAAAACAGACAGCAGGGTTCAATAACAGGAGGGGTGGACGTTACCTTCTTCTCGATAGCTTCGCGAATTACCCCTGGGGTCTCATAGAGGAAGGCGAGGGAGTAGAAGAGGCTCGACTCGGCGGCCTTGATATCGAACGCGATGCCATCGAGGGTGCCTTCTTTGGAGCTATGCGGGGAGAATGTCACCTGAGCATCGATGCCCAAGCCAAGATCGTTCCACTGCGCAGATTCAGTCTTATAGAAGCCGTCGGTGTCGTTGGGATGCGTCCAGTAGTTATCAAAGGCTGTCTTGAATACATCCACAGGCTGACGCCCTTGGAGTGCCACAAGGTTGTTATTCTGGACGTAAAGACCACGCCACGAGAAGTTGGTCGACCCTCCAATAGCGATCTGGGTCTTCGCTCCGTCCACGATGAGAACCTTATTGTGCTGCAGACCGCCCATATGCTGGCGCTGAACGTTGTCCTTGCCCGCAGTCTTTTGCAGCATCGCAGCGGCTTTGGACTCAGCATCTTCGACCCCATCATGGGAGTTGGAATCATCGATAATGATCTTTACACGCTTTCCGAGCTTCTGAAGGCGAAGGACAATCTCCGGGTTGTTCAAGTCGTACGCAAGTACGCGAACCTCAGCTGTAGTGTCTTCGATGGCCACATCGATTGCGCTGAGGATGACCTGACGAGCTTCGAAACCCATCCAAGATAGAGCCTTTTCCTCAAGCTCTGGATCTTTAGGCTTAAACTCGAGACCTTCATCAGCTTTTGCTGGAAGAATACTCCCCACACCGCCGTCGGTTCCGTACTTCCTAAGGAAAGCCTTGGAAGAAACGAAGCCTCGGGTGAAAGCAACGTTCATCTTGCCAGGATATGTTTCGGCAATCAGCTCAATCCTGACATCCTGTGCCTCCCCGTAGCTGAGACTATGCTCGGCGTCACCTTCGCCCGTCATGAAGACAGGAGTGATACGATAGCGAAAATGTCCCGGGGTGTCAATGTTGTATGGGAAGTGTATCCACCGAAAGCGTTGGATCGGCGACAGACGACTCGAATGAGCATCGGGACCTGAGGGGGCGGCCTCGCCAGGGAATGTGCAATAGTTTGGAATTGGCCACCCTGTATTTTTCTCAGTCAACCATTTCCACATCGGCAATACGTGACACGTCTCAGGAGCAACTTCGTGAATGGAACGCTCAAAGGAGCCCATATATCGTGTCGCAACTAGGCGAGAACCGCAAGAAAAATAGATTGCAATGAGAGAGGCACTGACACTTCCTTGACTGAGGCTCGGTATACTCGATGACGAATCCGACGAAATCATCAGGAGGTGTGCCATTCTTCCAGTTCATAGCCAGCATGACCATGCCCTCTCCGCGGTATGCTGCGAATGTGAAGGGTGCTTTATCGTTCTGGCCTTTGACAAGGAACTCGGGAGGTTTCTTGTTGCAAGCTGTTGTAAGGCGATGCTTGGGTGACAGTCCAGGGTTGCTGGTCTTGTGCTGTTCGGGGCTCCCAGCGGAACTTGTTGCGGGTCGCTTTTTGGATTTTCTTGATGGTGTGGGCTTTCCGTTCGTCGGCTCATCATCTGCGCTGTCCTCATATGGGCTGTCCTCACCTTCTGGTTCCTCATCTTCCAGTTCCTCACCTGCCGGTCTCCACGTGTCATCGTCCTGGTGCTTAGGGCGGCCCACAGGCTTCTTGCGAGTAGTGGATTTCTTGGGAGGAGTCTGCTTCTTGGGCCTCTTATCGGCCAGATGCGCCTCTTCAATTAGCTGATCATTTACCATCTCCTGAACCTCAAGCTCCTCCTCCTCAAGGTCCTCATCTGTAGGCTTCCAAGTATCATCCTCTTGACGCTTCGATCGGTGGCTTGTGGCCTTCCTATGATGAGCACTAGGAGACGCCCTTGATGAAGCAGGCTTTTCAACCTGTGGTTCCTCATCTAAAATCTCATCGAGGATCTCGTCATCGTACTCTGCAAGAGCATCCTCCTTCGACGGCCTCCAGGTCTCGTCATTCTCTGCTGTCCGACTTCCTCTTGCCATGACGGTGAGCTTTCAATGTGATAAGTAATGAGCAATAAAAGTCGAAGAGCTAGATCTGAATCGCACCTATCGCACTAGGTACCGTTGTTGAGATGCTCGACAAATGCGACGTGGCCGGGAAGCCTTGAAAGCATCTGCGTTGGAAGATAGAAAACTCTTTATACGAAGTACCAGTCGAGCATATCCCTTGGAAGAGCAGACAACACGTCACAAACTCCACTCCGTGACAGTTAAAACGCTGATCCACTCAGGGTCACCAGGGCCTCCACAAGCCCCTACTCATGGCTGGCACGGGCCTCGTTGCGCTCGTGCACGCCCGGCACGCCGCAAGAATTGTGGATTTCTTTTAGTATGACGTTCAGACGGACCTGTTGTTATGAGCCAACGCATTGCCAGGCTGATGATGTTCCTGATGATGTCCCTGACCAGATCTTGTTTCCATCAATCTGGAATGTTATATGCGCAGCGGTTCCGAGGACGGAGAAAGGCGGAGCAATCCACTTGAAGTTTCGAGCAGCACGGTGAGACAGGAAACTAAACTTAAAACCTAGATAAGACTCCTTTATTATAGTCACTTGATAGTATTATAAATATCTAAGTATAACGTTCTAAAAGAAAACATTATTGCTTAGAGAAGTTTAGTTATATTAAAATAGTCTATATATCCTAGCTCTTAAATACTATGTCTTATTATTTAAGTATAAGTTAGCTAGCTTTGATTTCTTCTTCCGTTATTCATTACCAGCTCTTTTAATAGTATCTTAAAGATCTTAATATATTTATTCAGCATCTCTTTGTTACTTCTCACTCTATATAATAGATTGTTTTCTCCTTCCTTAGATAACAGTAGCAGTATATGCATTTCACTGTATAAGAAGTTATCCTTGCTTGATAAAGGATTGTAATTAACTCTAAGCATTATATAAGCATGTATTACATAGTAAATAAAATACTGCATCTACTTAGATAACAACAACTTGCCTATTATAAAGAGATTATTATAGAGCTATACTTGTCCTATGCTAATTTAAGTCATATTCATCTTGAGAAACTTTAGCCATTAGCTCAGCTTAGTGCTAGTGTTATGGTATATGGCTACACTATTTCTATGTTTTAATTGCTGGGAAGTGATGGGCTGATGAGTCGGGTAAGAGTGAGCTTGTATGCCTAACCTCAAAAAGTCTAAGCAAGATGTTTTACATAAGCAAATTGTATCATTACTTTACTTCAATAATCCTTAGGTAGTCTAGCCATCTACTTACAGAATTGATTGCACCTGACGCAGAGACAAGCTTGCTGCAAGGTGTGAAACAGACAGACATCCTATAGATGGCGATGTGGACGACCACTTTGCTATTAGCAGGTGATTGGGGTATGAAGAGGAAACCAGGTCAAATATAACGCAGGCTCTATTCACTGGCTCACTTTGTGACCCTAGGTACCATATCTGATCATTAGCCTATTATCCTTCGCCAAAGCCCCTTCCTCAACGCCCCTGTCATATGCTCAGTCTTCTCAACAGCTCCCTAGTTCTTAATCGCACACTGGTGAAGAAAGCTGATGCAATCTCCCATTGCTAGATAATCCTTATTGACCTTGAAGTGGCTGTAAGTTGCTGACCGGCTTGCTGTAGCTTGCTTGGCGGAAGTTCCTAAATTCGACTAATATCCATGGGTAACATTGTGTATACAGGTCACTGAAAAGAGGCAACCGGTCTCAACGGCTCGTGGCTTCCGTTCACAATAGTAAGGGAAGTCTGAAAGCTGTTAAGGGTGGTTATTATCTATTAGAAAGAGTAGGTACGAAAGGCAGTAGCAGCAGCTGCCCTATATAAAGGCCAGCCTAGTTCTGCTACTAGCTGCTGACCGCCTGCCGAATCGGGACTAGTATATAGTTCTTTATTTACTCCTTTATC